>QZGG01002159.1:0-34465 GCA_006409495.1 Sedum album
TTGCTGCGCACAACTACTTTAGTTGAAGAACCAGCTAAGTGATTTCAATCTTTTCTTTGATCACATCCTTATATACTTTGATAACACTAGTGCAATTTGTGTTTCTAAAAATCCATCACATCATAGTAAAATGAAGCGTATAGATATTAAGCATCATTTCTTTAGGGATTGTGAAGAAAAAAACTTTGTTTCAATGTTCGCCAGTTGTTTCTCAATCCTGCAAGTCTCCATTGAAACTAGGTTCTTTTCTACACAACCCCTAAAGTAATTATGCTTTATCTTTATATCCTTCATTCTACTATGATGTAGCAACACAAATTGCACTAGTGTTATCACAATATATAGGAATGTGATCAAAGAAAAGATTGAAATCACTTAGCTAGTTTCTCAACTAAAGTAATTGTGCCTAGCAAGCTCCCGCAGCAACATACTCTGCCTCCGTTGTGGATAAAGCTACTGATTTTTGTTTCTCGGAATCCCATGAGACTAGGCAAGATCTAAAATATTGTGTCATGTCAGACATTGACTTCCAGTTAGCTCGATCGCCAGCGTAGTCTGCATTGGTGTATCCTTTCAACGTCAAGGACTTGTATCCCGGATATCACAGAAAAAGGTTTTTGGTTCCCTTCGAGTGCCTTTTTCACGACCTTAATGCGTGATTCTGTTGGATTCGCCTGGTACCTAGCACAATGATAAACATTAAGCATTATACCTGGATGACTTGTAGTTAAGTAAAGAAGTGAACATATCATCCCTTTATATAGAGAGGGATATGTTCTTCTTGCGTTCTCGTCCCTGGATAGGGAGTTACTGGTTGAACTGGGAGTTGCCGAGGGCTTTTACTAATCAAGATCATACTTCTTGATTACCTTGGACAAATATCTCTCTTGATGTATCTATGTCCCATTCTCCTCTTGCTTAATCTAAAGTCCCAAGAGTATGCTAGCTCTCCGACAATACTCATCTCGTCGGTGGTTGATCCGAAGATGATGTCGTCAACGTATACGTAAACCACCAAGAGATGCTTCTTCGTCCTTAAAAGAAACAACATCTTGTTCATAGCTCCTCGTTCAAAGCCATGATCAATCAAAAAAATTGATAGCCTCTCGTACTATGCCCTTGGTGCCTACTGATGTAAAGCGCCTTATCGAGGACATATACGTGATCAGGATGCTCAGGGTCTTTGAACACTGGTGTCTGTTTGACATATACCTCTTCCTTGAGGTTCCCGTTCAAAAGACCATCTTCACGTCCATCAGACGGAGCTTGAATCTATACTGAATAGAATAGGCGATAAGCCATCTGTTAGGCTCCAATCTGCCCACCGGTGCAAAGGTCTCGTTATAACTGATCCCTTCCTGTTGATGGTACCTTTGTACTACCAAGCGAGCTTTGTTCCGAACAATAACTCTCTTGTCATCTCGCTTATTCCTGAAGACCAATCGAGTACCTATCACTTTCCTCTTGTATGGTCTCAGTACAAGTCTCCAAACCTTGTTCCCTCGAATTGATGCAATTTCTCGGGCATCACCTGAACGCAGTCAGGGTTTCTAAATCTGTTTTAGACATTCGTAGGCTGTATTAGAGACACGAACGCATTCTGAACTCTTTCACCCTCAACATCTAGATAGCAATGAAAATCACAAAATCTGGTATTCGGTTGTCAGGGTTGTGTACTTCTCCTCAGTGGAACCACATCCCCTATGACCTCGTGATCATTGTCGACAAGTACCTCATCCTTTTTAAGTACGTCATCATGATCCATGTGCAGCTCCTCCCGCACCTCCACATCAGCTGAACCTTCATCAACTTTGTCTGGATCTTGATTGATTCCCATTTGATGTCCTCTTATGTACCCGCTTGTACCAAGACATCATGCTCCTTTGTGTTGTCTGCATCTGAGTGAGTCAAAACAAAGATTTCCTCAGCAGGTTCTTGTCAAACATGAACCACTTCAGGTTTCCACGTCCTCATCAAAGACTACATGTACACTTTCCTCGACTGTCTTAGTCCGCTTGTTATACACTTTATATCCTTTGCTATGAGTCAAGTATCATACACACTGTGTTCATTGCTTCTCCCCAAAACATCTTTGATAAACCGTTTTCCAATAACATGATCCTGATCATGTCTTCCAGGGTCATACTCTTCCTCTCAACTTCCTCTCAATAATATCATAAACTATTCAAAAGTAAAAATCTTTTTGACATCATAAGATTCTCCATGTTTTAAATAGTGTATGTCTATGCCAATCAAACTGCAGCAGAGTAGTAAAAAAAACTAGTAATGTCAGATTTACCGTTTACGTACACGCCATCTAAAAAGTGATCACACTATATCTTTGACTTTGCCATAAGTGGGGGTGTTTTCTTGGTGAAGGAGAAACTTAAACAGTCGCCCAATGTGAAAATTGTTTATCACTTAAATTAAGTGGGGTGTTGTTAGTTGTAAAGCTTTAAAGAACCTTTATTTGCATGTAGTACAAATGGACTGATTTCAAAGTGATCAATGTTCGTGCAACTTCCACAGCTTTGGTAATTCGCGAAAATGCCCTTACTAGTTTGTTTTGGGACAAAGCAAGGAACAAACTTTATAAAGCATGCCATTCTGAATCTGCTCGTTGCACGATTCATCCACTGATGGTCCAAGAACAACAAACTGAATAAGGGAGAAAAGCTATAGACTAGATGTACTCCAAACAAGCAACCTCTAAGATGATGCTCAAGCTTCTTGTGGACAAGAAGTCTGCAAAAGTGCTGTTTGCGAAGCTGACAAGGCATTTGTGGATTTCTTGTTTAGCATATTGGCTTTACCTTTAGGAACTGTCACAAGGCTGCTGAAGCAGAATAAGGGTATGGTAGGGTGTATTGGTGTCATGTATGAGGGCATTGAAGCCCTTAGCAGCTCATACTTTCAGACTCATCTCTCCAAACAAGATGTTTTGTATCCTAAATGACATTGTCATCTGTTGGTAAACATGTTCCTCTACTTAACTGTGAGGGTATAGCTTATAATAGTACAGATTGTGAGTTGTACTGCTGTAGCGATAAATATTGCTATTCTAAAAACGTGACTGAAAATATACAGCCATGTCCCTCATGCGGTAGCATGATGAATGAGGATGTCACATATCTCAAATCATCATCTTCTTCATCATCAACTTCTGCTACAATGTCAGAAGGCTATGTGAAAGGGGTGATAACATACATGGTGATGGATGATTTGGCAGTCAAACCCATGTCAACAATCTCCAGCATTACTCTGCTCAACACTCTCAATGTAAAAGATGTGGGTGTTCTTGAGGAAAAGACAGTGACTCTAGGCATGGCTGAGGTTGTCTTTGGACATATTTTCTGTAGTTTCTTGTAGTCTTCATACAAGTTTTCAGAAATGTGTAACATTTCCTTTCATTTATGAAAATGGCTTTTATTTGGTGCAGGGGTTGAAGCTGCTACAAACTTCGTTGACCTCCAAGACCGTCCTTACTGATGTCTTTCTTGGAAAGACGGGGGCATGAAGTTATAGCAGCAACAGTTGAACCTGTTAAAACTTGAAATATTCCTTTTGCCATCTACTACAGAAGCTTTTGTGTAATGCTACTTCTGCCGTCTGTGTCGAGGACTTGTTAGTTTCAGTTCTCTCCTTTACTGGTTTGTGTCTATCAGTTATAACCAAAAATTGTCCCCAGAACTTGATGAAATTTCCACTGTTATTCAACTATTTTGAAATGAACCTGCACCTTCCTTAGGCTATGGGACCAAGTAAATAAGTAACAATCTTCAAAAATCTCTTCAACATTTGTACCCAAATAGTCAAAACCATATAAACATTGGTGGATGATTTTGGCCATGTGAGTTATCATCAACAACAGCACAATGACTAAATTATCAATCACAGAGATAAGAGACTCAAGTTTCATAAAAGTATTTCATTTCATTTCATTTGCTGATAAATGTGGCTTCAAACAACCAACTGAATAGTTTGTTACCAGTTGCACTTGCAACATAAAAATGTCTACATGAGGAGACATACATGGCATGATTTGGAACTTGCTGAGCCATATACACCTTAATCACGGTCACGTACTAAATTGTTTACCATATTCACCAGGGGAAGAGTGCCTTTTCCCATGATTTCTATCCGAGACGTATTGGAGGCATGAGAGAACAAAGAAAGCCCAAAGAATAAGAGCTCAGGTAGAAACAAACGAGACGACAAGAATCCATGCCAATAGTGAGGCTCGAGATCAAAAAATGCATCAAAGAATCTTCTTGTGCCTGGCAAGTCTAGTTTAAGCAGAACATCCATACCAAAGCAGAAAAATTCGCGCTGTCGTCTTCTTTCAATAGGCCATAGATTCTTCCACACTTCTGCTGAGAGGGCATCTCCAGCAACATTTTTATTAGATCCGAGATATTGGACAATAGACTTTGCAACGATAGGAGCAGCTGCAAGCGTCCTGGCTACCATATAACCTGTGGATGGGTGTACCATTCCAGCAGTGCCTCCGATTCCAACAACTCTTTGTGGTAGAACTGGAAGCGGTCCGCCCATAGGAATTACACATCGCTCATCTTCTTCAATGCGTTTAACTTTTATACCTAAATGCTTCAACCTAGCCACCATTCTCTCTTGAATATCATCAAAAGTTAAACCTGGCCTAGCAACTAGAGATGTTTCTTCAAGAAAGATTCGAGTGGAAGAAAATGGCATCGCATATAGAAAAGTAGGGATCTTGCTGTTTCTCTCTTTTAATTCACTGTTGCCATTCAGGTGCGAGTCTCTCCAGTCCATGAACACCATCTTGTCCAAATCATACGGATGCTCTTCAACTTCAGCCACGATACCATATGCAACTTGGTAGCCAGGGTTATAGGGCTTATCATACTGAACAAGACATCTAGAAAACCCAGTTGCATCCAAAACAACTGAAGCCTGGACAGTAACTCCATCGTTACAAATCAGCTTTGACTTGGTCTCTTCATGAATCACGTTTATAACTTTAGCTTGATGGAACTTTACTCCATTAGCTATGCACTTCTGCATCATCTTCGATTTGAGTTGCTTCCTGTTCACCCTCCCGTACGGCCTGCCTAAATTTTTGGTGGAATTCTCATTGATGTAAACAACAGCACCAGACCATGTATAGTCTAGGCAATCGAGCAAATCCATTGCCTCAAATTCATCCACCCACACACCATAATTATTTGGCCATATCAATTTTGGACAAGGGTCAATCGAACAAACCGAAAGCCCAGCTTCAGAGACCTGCTGTGCAATGGCAAGCCCTGCAGGCCCACCCCCAACAACAGCCAAATCCACAACTTGCCCTTTTGATGCATCAAACATGGGAAGCTCAAAATCTAAATTCTCCTTTTTAGTCTCAGGCACAAGCTCCAGCAACGCGGAACTGCCACCTTTACCAGCCCTAACATAGCTAATACCGCCACTTTTTAGTCTCAAATTCTTGAACCCCAATTTGAGGCTCTTATCTCTAAGCTTTGAATGACTAGCGTAACCCAACTTATCAACAAAGCCATTCAAGGGTTGCAGATGTTGAAGCTTGTTGTGTGTTTTGATCAAAGTATCCATCTCTAACTCAGACAATCAATATCAACTATGTCCAAAAATGCACATCCGGGTCAGCGCCAATTCCTGTATACACACCAAAATTACGATTCAAAACTATAAAACCGCATAAACTTCCAATATAAATCCATCAAATTCACTAAAATCACTATCTGGGTAATGCACGAAAATGATTTAAAACTTAAAAAATAAACCTTTACTGCTCAAATCTGTAGTTGACACACGCACTCAGAAAAAAAGCGATTTTGCGAACTTACCATCAAACAGGATTGAGCGACGTCGCGTGGAGTACTGAAGAGATTCAGAAAAAATGAATTTGATGGCAGAGATATGTGTAGACTTGGAGGTTGTGTGGACAATTCGCACTAGACCTCTTACTCAGGTTGTCGTCCGCTTCCACCATATCCAACCACGCAGATTCAATTCGTCTGGACGATAACGAAATTAAGAATTCATTTTTAAAGTCTGACCCCTCTATTTAGGCTATTGACAAGTTGGGAACCTTTGTATATATCTTCTACTATTTCCAATACTAAATTGTAGAGTAAGCTTTTACGAGGATAAATAGATAAATAGATAATGGAAGACCGTGAGATACGATCTCGATCGGTGAATTTTACTAATTCAACGGATGAGATTTGCTTCAAAAATATAACTGTCAATCTCAACCGCTAGTATTTTTTACAAATCTAACCGCTCATTATATCAAAACCAACTTTAATCTCAACTACAAATTAATTAATCCAACAGTTGATATTAAGTCCTTCCGTCTCATCTAAATTTTTGCCTCTCCTGAACTTTACCTCTAAATTGTAAAACGATTATCTAAACAGATTATGATATTATTATATACTATTTATTCTATGAAAACTAGGTGTGCTTTATTGGATAACAAAATTTTATAAAATTGAAAAATGTAATTCTTCAGGACAAGCATTTATACCTAGGAATGTAGGACATAATAACAATTGCTAATTTTATTCATTCGACTATTGATAAGGATAACAGTCAATCTCAATCGCTTGTGTATTTTGCAAATTCAACCACTTATCTTTATTTAAAAATTTATTTAATATGAACCATTAGATCAATCAAAACCAACAGTTGAAATAATGTTCTCGTGACTTACAAAATCTAAATGTCCTCTTAGATCCGAACTCTATAATTCTAATAGTTGATTTTAATAATTTGATTGTTATTATTAAAACTGATTTTTTATTAAATTAGACATTTGAATTTATTAAAAATTGGCGATTGCATTTGACGATTATTTTTGATTTTATGTTGCATAGGTATCAGATCTGATGTAGTGCAACCATTTACTGTGAGGATCAAAACGATGTCACTTTGACATTGTTTTTATAACCTACGTAGTTTTAGATGAATTTTTTTATCAAAACTACTTATGTAGATCGCTGAGAAATAATGTTGCAGAATTTGATCTGAATCCGTTGCAGAGGCAATAATGATGAACCCAGTTCAAATGACAGAAACAATAAGTTCAGAAGCTGGCTTTTATTTAATATTCGATACATTCATTTCACTGAGTAGTCTCATAGGGTTTATATCACCAAGTTTGAGACTATAATATGAGTTTCTCACAACTTTAGTCCTTATGCATTTACTTTGGGTGCCCATCCAGCGATCACATGCTCCTTGGCAGCTTTTGTTTTAACAAATGAATCCCTTGCGAAAAGTAACTGCAGTAATTCAAGAGTACGCAATCAATATTAAAAGAGGAGTCAGAAAAAAGTTGCACTGCTAACATTTGGGTTGTGGGTATTCTGATGGAAAACTACAAAACATTTAGCAATTACTCACCTTCGTGTAGTTCTTGACATGAGGAAGGCTGTCAGGGACGATCCAATTCTTAAATACCCAAGGGCAACCTCAAGATGGAACAACTTTGGAGCCAAGCTAAGATCAACAGCAGTGACTTTATCGCCATTAATATAAGGACCCTGTTTAATCTCCACAATCAATATAAGCATTTGCGCACAATGAAACATAATGATAGAATGATGATATCACTTTAAGGCGTAAGTACATACATGGCATTGAGATGATCATCTAAAGCCTTCAATTTCATCAGCAAGGCCTGCTCAGATTCATCACTCGCATCCTTGCTCTTCAGGAACTTGAAATGCTGGGAATATCTTGGATCCCCTGTAAACGGCAAGATAACAAAAACATTCAAATAAAAATCAAGAAAGGAGTTAAATCCACACTCAATAAGACAATAGTAATAATAAGAAAGTAAACTCACACAGAAGAGAACTCAGGAGAAGCAGATAAAAGAAGGCTCAGGGAACTTTTCCTCAAGAAGAGAAGTGATGACTTCAGAGTCTGGAATCCAATTATCGTCGAGTTTCAGAACAGGTACTTTTCCTTCAGGATACACTTCCAAAAACCTAACCAAATCAAACATTCATATTCTAGTAAATCCATTTCCTACACCAACTCTCAGAATAAGATGACATATACACATACCATTGAGGCTTGTTGGAGACATCAATCAAGTGGATCTTGTGAGGAATCTTCTTCTCCTCCAATGTGAGAAGAACCCTTTGAGTAAATGGACCTGATTTTAATTTCAGCAAAGCTCAATCGATCAGTAACGCATTATAATTGTTCAAAGACACAAAACAGAACAACATAGCCAAATGCAGAATCCCACATATGGAAAATAGACAGAGCACTGGAAAAACAACTTACAGTTCGCCGAGAGTGTCCGGAGCATCGACCAGGCATCTTTGGCACACACTTCGAGAGTCATCGTGGGATTGCTAGATAATTAGGGAATGTGATGAACCAGTAATAAGTGTAAATCTTCAAGTAATTGAGATGGAATATTTTTTTTATTTTATCTTGTAAATAAATTAAATTAAAAACGTTTATTTCGAGTATGGGGGCCCCGTGGCCAGTGTCATATTTATTCCAAAAAAGTAAATGATTTATTAATCTTATTTATTGAGTATCCTACCCTACACACGTGTTTTATTTCTCGCAAACAAACGACTTTTTTGTCCGCCACTAACCGAGTTTTTGTAATTTTGTCATCGTCATTAATTGAAAATATGTCTCTTCGTTTGCCGAAAGGACCCAAGGCCGGTATTCGATCAGGGCCTACCCCAAGTCGAATGCGGTTCAGCCTGAATGAGATTAGCATGGTCGAGTTGGAACTTGGGATTAGCTTCTAGTGCCAGCGTGTGATGACCGTCAACGAATCCATACATGCGTCATTTGAAAATTACCCTGTATTTAGATTCATTAAGCCGGTTGAAATTTCTTTTCTAGTTTTTCTTTCTAAAGTTTCACTACTTTAGCACTCATTAGAAATCTACGTATGACTTGTAATACAACCTCCACTGTCATATGCTAGCCCTTGATAGACAAATTTCTTTTCTAGTTACATACAAATGATCAATCAATTAATACGGCTAAAATGTAATCGGATTAAATATTGAAAATATTAACAATAAAATAAGATTTATTGTTGCGAATATTACTTTAATATAAATTAAAGGGATAATTACGAAAAACACCCTTATAATAGGGGTTTTTTCACGGAACCACCCTTATAATGTGATATTACAGTAAACCACCTCTTTTTATCATTCCGTTATAATTTAACCACCTCGACACTATTCCGTCAAATATTCCGTTAAAGTATTTTAAAATTTGAATATAATTGTATTATTTTATTATAATACGCCACCGTATAATAAATAAATTTTCACTTGATCACCTCTATAATCATTTCCATTATCACTTCACCACCTCTGTTAACGGAGAGGTGGTTAAATGATAACGGAGTAGAGAAATAGGTGATTTACTGTAATATCACTTGTAAGGGTGGTGCCATGAAAAACCTCCTTTTATGATGGTGGTTTTTCGTAATTAACCCTAAATTAAAACGGTATTTTAAATCGTTTATTTTGACTATACGTGTTAGTGGGGATGAAATCAAGAAGGACGATAAATATTGTAACACGAGAGAACATGCATGATATCAACTGTTGTGTTGATTAGTTTGACGATTAAAATTAAATTAGTCTGTTAATTAATTAAGTGGTTGAATTTTTATTAAAATCTCAGTGGAATTTTAGATAATCAAAAGTTGATATCATGTCTCCCCGTCTTACAAAAGATCACGTATCTTCCTTAAACTTATTCCCGGATTAACGTAAAAGCATAGGTCAAGTTATGCCTTTGTGTATAGATTATGATTATCAATATATGATTTGCATTCATTGTCTGTTTATAGAGTAAATTTTGGCTTATGACTTACGAGCAATGTGCCTTCTCACTTAATTACAAAAAGTAAGCATTTATATTTGGACAACTTTAGATACATAAAGATAAATCAATTAAATCTAACAAATACTGAGAAAATAAATAAAAATTGAGAAATTTGAAGAAAACACATGAACAGCGCGCTATGTTCCGGACAGAATTGCAGCATTAAGGGTTGTCTCTCACCTTGTGAATGAATCAGTGTTTGTTATCGGAATTAACCACCTCTCCTGTAACATCGTTGTATTGTTTCTGCTCATTCTCCATCCTCGAATTGCCATATAAACTCCTTTCATCCAACCAAGCAATTATGTCATGAAACACAATGTCAATGTTTTCAGTTGTCTCTCCGTATATTAATGAGTGCCACATTCCTGGATATGTCTTTAACATCTTGTCCGCAGATGCAGCCTTTTCGTGCAATAGTTTGCTGACCGATATATCAGTGACCGTGTCGGCCTCTCCGTGCAGAACTAAGAATGGCCAAGACACCTGATCATTCAAAAAACATAAGTTTTTTTCAGATTTTTTCGTAAATAATTGTAGATATATAGCAATTCACTTATATACCAAACGACCAATGACAGAATAAATGTATATCTACCTCGGAAAGCCTTTGCTCGATTTCAGTACTGACTCTAAGAAGCTCGGCCGCAGTCTTCAGCCTTGGACGACCCTTGTAGCAATGCGGATTCTCTCGAATCTGAATGTTTTTTTTCATTTTTCAGTTAGGGACAAAATTAATGACACGGAATTGATACTCATCGATAAGTTTAATGAATGTTATTATTACCTCTTTTCGAACGGCAGGCTGCCTGAAGGCAGCATCAATAATGTCTTGTGTAGGAACTATTGCCCATGACGGTATGATTTTAGACAGCTGAACTAGTGCACCACTTACTAACCAATTTGGCTTCGTCGCATCCGCAATCTGTAAAATCAAATTAATTATTTAAATTCTACAAATTTAATCAACAATTTCACTAATTTATTTCTAGCTATTATTACAAAGTCAATATCTTGTGAAATAATTCAAGTTTCAACTTTGAATACTCATCGATCTCAATCTGCCAGCTTATATTGACTTGATCATAATACCAACTTCAAATAAATTATAACTAACTGAAAGCAACTTGATTACTATCTAATTGATTAAGTTAATCCAATTGTAATACTAATATTCTCCATTCCATTGCATCAAACACTACATGACAAAAAGACAGTACAACATAATAATAAAACAAAATTTTAATAATGTTTCAAGAAAATGTCAAAAACCAATAATGAACAATTCACAACACTACAGCTAGTAAACGTGTTGATTTAACTAACAGTGATTTTTAATTTTTAAAATCAATAATTTAACAAATAAAAGAAGAGGAAGTAGTGTACCTTGCACATAGGAGCGGACAAAACGGCGCCGTCCCAGTAGTCAGGTTTCTTTCTATGGATAAGCAATGCAACAGCTCCTCCCATAGACTCACCCATCACGAATCTCATCTTCTTCTTATTCTCTTTTTTCTCTGTAAATTCAATTAAATAATAAATAAATAAATAAATGAGAAAAAAATCAAGAAAGAAATCCAAATCACAATTAATAATAATAATGTACCAGCAATGGTCGTAAAGTAATCGGTGCAGTCAGTAACGACGTCGTCAAACGAGTTGACCAACCCCAGTAGACCAAATGACTTTCCATGTCCTTCGTAATCCACCCCGTGCACTTCAAACCCTGCTTCAGCAAGTCTTGTTCCGGTCACTGCACAATATATATATACATCGCCGGTCAGATCGATATTCGATACATCGATATCTTCATCGGATAGTTAGAGAAGCAGGGTACCTTTCAT
The DNA here is from genome assembly GCA_006409495.1 of Sedum album. NCBI lineage: Eukaryota > Viridiplantae > Streptophyta > Magnoliopsida > Saxifragales > Crassulaceae > Sedum > Sedum album. Next base: position 11,736 of record QZGG01002159.1, read on the forward strand.
TGAGATTTCGGACTCCATAGCGTAGCCGTGACAGAGGAATACTAAAGCTTTCGGCACCACATCGACCGGCACCCATCTGCATGCGTATAGCTTCGAACCTCTAGAGTTCTTGACGTACTCTTCTTCGAATTTCACTTTTGTCAATGCCTACCGGAATCGGAGAGATAGGATGATTGAAATTAGTTGATTGCATTTGTAAAAATAAAACAGAATATTAAGAATGAAAACAAAGCATAATACCATTGTGTAGAATGAAGGGTTGACAAAATAACAAAGGTTTCTCTAGTCCCTGTCTCTCTCTATATATCGATTGTTTTTGATAGGTTGATTTGAGGCGTTGAATGTCTGAATGTGATTCGTGTTGGATTATATAAGGTTTTAGTGGGTCCCACCAACCTTATCAGGATAATATTTATTTACATCAAAAAATCATTATTTATCACATTTGGGATTTTGTTTGAATAAAGTCCAGAATCTTATTCTGTATCAAAAAATAGACATCTATGGTCTCATGTCTGTATCAAAAAAAGATTAGGTTTAGGAGCAATTTAAATTTTAATTTATATGAGATATAAGGATAAAATATGAGCCATTAATTTAATTAATCCATTGGATTACGATCATTTTAACCTCATAAGTTTTTATTTTTTCAAAATTCATTTTGTTGACAACTTGGGGTTTGGGAGAGGTCGACGAGAACGAGATTCATGGGTGCAGTGGGCACATGACATGAGTGTTTGACTCTTAACACAAATAGTTAATTAAGATATGATTAAATCAAAGATGGAACTGATTGGATCTGATCTAAGTTCCAACGCGGTTTTCAATAACAAAAACAAATTCTATATACATAGGATCATGCAAACAGTAGGATTGAAGTAAAGTAGCGATCTTATTGGTATAAAGAAGGCAGGCACAACCCCACAAATAGGCACCGAGTGTTGCCTTAATTAAGGAAGCCTCTTCACTCGTGCTCAAAAAGAAAAGCAGACCTAAGGCTAGACATGTCTGAAACCAATATAACCGTGTGGACTGAGTTTGGGTTTCAAATCAGCACGTGGAAATATTGTGTCGGAATTCTTAAAAGTCCAAGGCAAACATTATTGTCCAAAACTTTTTCACTTTTTGCATTGAATTGGAGTTAACTAATTAAAGGTACGTTTTTGCACATATTCCATATATCTCTCTTTCTATTCAACATTCATTATATAATCGATCATTGGAAATGAAATGTTGCTGTGTATGGATATTATTAAGTATAAGGAAGGCAAGGCACGATAGGAAATGGATTGGAGTTATGGTAGCACACAATTTTAGCAGTGAACAATAATTTTATATGAATCAATTTGGCGGATTATATGGTGAAGCCGTGAAGGTATGGATGGTAGTGCGCGTGCCCCCATGTTTTATTTGGAATCTTTCTCACGTTTTTTGAGTCGGTATACAAAACAAGCTCTTCGAGAGTATACATTTATCATATCTTTTCTGTTACTATATATGGTCACATTAATGCAACTTGGAATCACTTGAGATTCAAAACATTGTAACAAATGATATGTACAGAATAATAATATGAAGTCGATTGTTATTGAAGTATCGGTCTCCAGTGGCGGAGCCAGCGCATTGTCATTGGGGGGCCAAAATTTAAATAACATGTACAAACTATAAAGGTGATTCTTATAGTTTGTTCTCAAGTTGTTTTGAATCCTCTTCTATCCAATTTTTTTTATATAAAATATATATTTATAAATAAAGGTATTGCATTTTGTTTACCGTATTGTCATGCACTTGCTGTATGCCAGGATTTATATTTATAGTTTGCTGATAATGTTTCGAATAGGTATAAAGGCACTGCACACAATAGGACATGGTCTGAGATTATGTTCCGAATACTTCCTATGAGCGAGTTGAGAATTGTAAAAGAATCAAGAAAATCAATACTGAAAGTTTTAACCCTGTCTGCGATCTTCCTCATCTGAATTGCTACCGGAACTCCGGCGAAGGTCTGCAGTATTCCGGCTAGTAATTTCTATAATAGGCCAAACTTTCATGCCGCCAAAGCCAACAAGATTGTTTATGGGTGTAATTGTTTGTAGCTACAATGAAACTTTTGTAATACGTTATTAGTTCACACATCTATTTGAATCATATGTTTATTTCATTATTCGATTAAAATCATACAAAATCAAAAGGTAAGAAGATATACAGTTAAAACCACAACCGCGTGATGCGTTCTCAAACAAGGACACACACGGAATGAAATCGTATGTTGCTATTTCAAAATGGAACGGACATATTCATTCCGACGTGGCTTGCTACATAGGCTGAAAATGTCATATTGTCTTTTTAAAAGCAAACCCATGATTTCAAACCGTACGTTCCTAAAAATGTCATTTTAAAAACAAACTAAAATCGGTTATGTACTACATCACCAAACCCAAATCATTTTGTGTTATATTATACTATTTTCTAAATTTTCATTTGAATTTCAGTTATATTTTGTAAATATTTTCATTAAAGACTTCCGATGACAAATGTCTATTTTGAGTTAAGGCATGTTACAAATGGACAAATTCAATTTTGATTTCAAACATGTCAACTTTTTAGATTTCGCGGTTTAAATCGCGCGTTCAACTTTTTGTGGAAGAAACTAAGTATAGGAAATAAAATTCGCTTTTAGTGATTTCAAAAAGTCTGTGTCCAATCTCTAGTAATTCTCTTATTCTACTAGAAAACAACATAGTGTTCTATTGACTTACAGTTTGATATTGCTAAGCGAGGGTCGCAATGACTTGAATCCCACTTAAACACTATGTTTTTAAGTAGTTGTAGCAGATGGTACGTTGTGTGTAATTGTTGACTACAACTAGGATTTTCCTAAAGAAGTCTTCTTTTGAATTTTCAAGATCCCGAACTACAACCATTTCCTTTCTTGTCATGATGCATGTTTTTTGTTTGTATCCGAGAAATTGATTCGGGCCATTTTTTAGACTTCTTTTGACAAAACTATAAGTGAGAATGAACTAGTTCATAATTGAGCCCAATTTGGACTCGGACAGATACGTAGCCTTCAACGTTGTGACCACCGATATACCATTTGTTTTGAGTTTTTGGTTTTGAGATTTCTATAGATGACCTTGATTCATTGATAATGACGAATCAAATCTGTGTCAATTCTCTACGATGAACTCTTCATGTTTTGATTCTTCAAGTCTTCAACTCCGTGTAGAAAATGGAAATCAGATGTCACCGGAGTTCCGGTGAAGAAGCTAGAGATGATCGGAATCTTGGATGTATTTCAGAAACTGATTTTCATTGATTGCAAATACAAGGGAGGCAAATTCTGTTATATACAGTTGCCACATTTATGGTAATTACTCATTCTACCTAAAGTGTTCTATAATTACATAATGGTCCCTACACTTGTGACATTTTACAAATTGAACCCAATTTCAAATTAGGTCTTCAGCAGGGATCTTCAACTAACTCTATCGATGGCGGAGGCACTTTAGGAGGCGCTGGAGCTGAGCTTGGACTGGTACCTCCTACACCCTCCCTCAAGCTCAACCTGTGAAGAATATCTGAATAGTTGAGCTTGGAGCTGAGCTTGGACAAGGTATCTCTGTTGAGTGACTTCGTGAAGATGTCGGCCGGCTGTTCAGCTGTTGGAATGAATCGAGGAGCGATAAGACCACTGAGAAGATGTTGTCTGACAAGATGACGATCCAGCTCCACGTGCTTTGTTCGTTCGTGGAAGACAGGATTTTTAGCAATATAGATAGCAGATCTATTGTCACAGAAGAGTGACACTGGATCTGGAGCTGGGACATGAAGATTTGTCAGCAACCTGGTAAGCCAAACTAATTCGCAAATGTGTGTGCCATAGACCTATATTCAGCCTCTGTAGATGATCTTGAAATGACTGGTTGCTTCTTTTGTTTTCCAGAAATGAGGATTTGCCTTATAGCATATAAACAGTGACTGAGCGACGAAAGTCAAGGACACGAAGCCCAGTCCAAATCACAAAAAGGCAGTCTAGGACACGCTTTGGTTACTGGATATAAAGACCTTGCTGGTGTTCCTTTTTAAGGTTCAAAACTCTGTTTGCTGCTGTCATATGATCCTCATTAGGACTAGCCTAAATTGACTTAGGATGTGAACTGAAAATGAGATTTCAGGGCGAGTAACTGTTAAGTAAATCAGTTTTGCCCACGTCGATAAGGTTTGCAGGATCTATCAACTTTGTAGCTTCTGATAGTGCTAGTTTTTGCTTAGTATCCATAGGAATGGTAGAGGGTTTGCATCCTAGGAGTCCTGCATCAGTTAGAAGATCCAGAATATATTTCCTTTGATTCAGGAATATGCCTTTTTCTGATCTTGCAACTTCTATTCCCAAGAAGTAGTGAATCTGGCCTAGATCTTTTATTTTAAACTGAGAGTTGTGAAGTCCTTAATACTGACAATAAGACTTGTTGAAGTACCAGTGATCAAGACATCGTCAACATATACTAGGAGTATGATGAACTCCTCTGATTTGCTGTATGTAAACAAAGAATAATCGTTTAGGCTAGCAATGAACCCATAGGCAAGTAAAGCATCACTGAATTTGCTAAACCATTGTCTAGATGCCTGTTTGAGTCCATATAAACTTTTGAGCAATCTGCGAACTTTTCCTTGAGATTTTTCTGATTTATAAAAACCAGGGGGAAGTGTCACATAGACTTCCTCATTCAATGTCCCATGTAAGAATGCACTGTTCACGTCTAGTTGATAAATAGGCCATCTTTTAGTTGCAGCAATAGCTAGGACAGTGCGAACTGTAGGAATTTTTACCACAGGGGCAAATGTATCTTCAGTCCAAGCCCTCTTGTTGAGTATATCCTTTCGCAACTAGGCGAGCTTTATGTCTTTCAATAGACCCATCTGAGTGTCTTTTTGTTTTATAAACCCATTTACAGCCAACACAATTTTTACCAATAGGCAGATCAGAAATAACCCAAGTATTATTTTATTGCAGAGCTGAAATCTCATTTTCCGCGGCTTGAAGCCAAAGAGGACTCTTGCTAGCCTGACTGTAGCAAGTTGGATCCTGATCAGAAGTCAGCTGCATAGCAATGTGTTGAAAACTTGAAGATGTTCCTGAATAATCAAAGTAAGTGCCAATAGGATATTTTGTTTTCTTTGAAGAAATATTGTTGCAGACATAATCAGTCAACCTTGATGGTGGTTTGTGAGTTCTGGTAGACTTTCTGTTTGGTCTAGTAGATTGGTTAATGTCAGGTAGATTTTGTGGTGGATTTGTATCAGGTCTAATGGTTCGGATATTTTATGGTGGATTTTGTGTTTGGGTTGTGTATGGGTATTCAAAGAAAGGATAGGAGTCAATAGGTAAAAGATTCCGTATAGGTGGGGAATTTGGTGTAGGTAAATGTGTAGGCTTTGAAAAAGGAAAAATGCCTTCATGAAAAATAACATGATGACTGACATGAAAACTGTGAGAAGACATATCAAACACCTAGTATCCTTTTTGTCCAAAAGGGTAGCCCATGAAAACAAAAGCCTTAGCTCTTGGATCAAACTTGGTTTTAGGAGATGTATCTGTGACATAGCACAAACAACCAAAAACTCAGATATGATCATAAGAAGGAATTCTGTTAAAGAGTACCTCAAATGGTGTTTTGTTCTTCAAGTTTGCTGATGGGGTTCTATTTATTGTATATGTTGCATTTAGGATAGCATCTCCCCAGAAGACCACTGGAATTTGAGACTGAAACTTCAGCGCCCTGGCTGCTTTATGTAAGTATTTGTGCTTTCTTTCAACCACACCATTTTGTTGTGGACTGTATGAGCAAGATGTTTGTTGAATACGACCCTGTGAACTTAGGAATTATGTAGTTTTAGAGCTAGTTAGGGATGCACAAAACTCAGACCGGACCGGAAAACCGGACCGGACCGGACCGAAATTTCGGTTTTCGGTCCGGACCGAACCGATTCGGTTCGGTCCTCGGTCCTAAAATTTTCAATTTTCGGTTTTCGGTCCGGTCCGGTTCGGTCCCAACAAATATTCGGTCCGGACCGAGGACCGAATTGTTTAAATGTAATCTAAACCCTAAACCCTAAACCCTAGATCCTAAACCCCAAAATACCGAGATACTCAAGCTCGACTCGAGCTCGACACAAGCTCGATTAGAGCTCGATTTTCTCAAATTTTTTAAAGTACCCGAGCTTAATAAAAGCTCAATTTCTCGAGCTTAAATCATGCATAAGGTATTATACATCTCAACCAAATGGCCAAGAGATGAATGAATTGTTTGGTTAGGAAGGGTTGATTTTTATACACGTTCTCTACTCGTATGTCTTAGAATGGAGCGATGTGGGATAATAATCCGCGGACCCTTAAGGATTATATTCCGCGGACCCTTAAGAATTAAATTTAATCATTAAGGGTCGCGGAAAAAAATCATTAAGGGTCCGCGGAAAAAAATCAATAGGGATTATTCGGTCTTAGACCGGACCGGACCGAATTTGGACCGGACCGAATCGGTTCGGTCCGGTTCGGTCTTCGGTCCCTTTTCTATAAATAATTCGGTCGGGAGGACCGGACCGGACCGAATATTTCGGTCCGGTTCGGTCCGGTCCAGACCGAATGTGCATCCCTAGAGCTAGTAAACTCTTTTCCATTGTCAGAACTGAGAATCTTGATTTTTGAATCAAACTGAGTCTGAATCATGTTGAAAAATCTAATCAAGATGTCTGATACCTCTCCTTTTGTATTCATAAGAAAGGTCCAAGTAAACTTTGAGAAATTAGGGTTAATTACGAAAAACCACCCTCATAATAGGGAGTTTTTCACGACACCACCCTTATTATGTGATATTACAGTAAACCCACCTCTTTCTCTACTCCGTTATCATTTAACCACCTCTCCGTTAATAGAGGTGGTGAAGTGATAATGGAAATGATTATAGAGGTGGTCAAGTGAAAATTTATTTATTATACGGGTGGTGTATTATAATAAAAATAATACTATTATATTCAAATTTTAAAATACTTAACGGAATATTTGACGGAATAGTGTAGAGGTGGTTAACTGATAATGGAATGACAAAAAGAGGTGGTTTACTGTAATATCACATTATAAGGGTGGTTCTGTGAAAAACATCCTATTATGAGGGTGGTTTTTCGTAATTATCCAGAGAAATTATCCACTAGGGTTAAGAAATATCTAGCTCTAGTAAGCGTAGGAACACCATAGGATCCCCAAATATCTGCATGTATGAGCTCAAACACTTTATTAACTGTGTGATATACTCTTTGGAAATGGTAATCTGTGTTGTCTAGCCTGAGGACATATCTCGCAGTGAGAGACATTAGTTTTACAAACTAGATCTGGAATGTAGTTTTGAAAACAGTTTGACAACTTTGAGTAAGGAACATGAGCAGGTCTCTTGTGCCATAAACTGAATAAGTATTTGCTGCACATAGTAGAAAACCACTCTCCTCTGTTGCTTGAGTGAATGTAAAAACCTTGTTTGAGATCACCAATCCATTGTAAAGTCGGCCTTTGTGCTCCCTTTAGATAGCAGCCTTTATTAGTGAATGAAACACTATATTCAGAATTGCTTACCAGTTTAGCCACACTTATCAAATTAAATTTGATAGTTGGTACTAGCAGGACATCTTGAAGGGTTATGAAACTATTAACTTTAGCTTTTCCACTTTGCAAGACTGTCACATAATTCCCATTAGGCATGAAAACTTTGTATGGAACTGATAACTGTTTAACATCATTTAATAAGTGTGAATATGGAGTTATGTGATCAGCAGCACCACTATCTATAATCCATTTATCACAACATATATTAGCATGAGTCAAGCAAGTTATACCTGCTGCAGTTCCTTGTGTGCTTTCTGTAGACTGGTTTAGGAGTGCCATAAGCTTGTTCAACTGATCTTGGCTCATTTTAACTGTCTGCAAGTATGTAGTATCTACAGTGATCCGAGAACATTCTGTTGTTACATTATTTGCTGACTTATTTCCCTTAGAACCTTGATTTCCACCTGACTTATGAAATTTGTGGCCTGGTGGATATCCATGTAACTTGTAGCACTTCTCTTTTGTATGGCCCTCCATTTGGCACTAATGACAAAAAAGATTTTTCCTGTTCTTGTTGCCTTGCTTATTACCTTCATTATTCTGCGATTTTTGCTGATTTCCTTACGCAGTGTACATGGCTGATGCATCTATGTGAGCATTCTTGTTAACACCCCTTTGTATTGCATCTTGTGTCTCCGTATAAACTTCATTCAATGATGGAATAGGCTTCATCGCCAGTATCTGTGATCTTATAGCCAGGTGTGACTCATTGAGTCCCATCAAGAACTTCATTATCTTGTCGAGAGTTCTTTTGTTCCTCATGAATCTTGAGGATTTAATGTTTCCTCCTCACCCCATAGTTGAGCAAGTATTTCTTGATATTTAGCCACAGAAAGTTCACCTTGTTTTAACGCATCAATCTCTTCTTGCAGAGTAAAAATCCGAGGTCCATTAGACACTAAATATCTGGTAGCCAAGTCAGACCATGCCTCTACTGCATCTTTTGGATGAATCAATGATGAACCTATCTAAGGTGATACAGAATTCATTATCCAAGAAAAGACGAAGTTATTACATCGTGACCACTTTGCTAACAGTGCAGAATCATCAGGTTTTGGACAGTGTCCACTAACAAAATCCAACTTGTTCTTGCAACCAAGAGACATCTCCATGGATTTTCTCCAAGTGACGAAATTAGATTCATCAATCAAGATTTGCGTCACAAGAGGTACGTTACTGTTTTCCTTAAAAGCTATGTATAACGGATCAGTGAACGGATTATCAAGATTGTTAGAACGACTTACAAAACCTGGAATCGCTTGAGCAGCAAATGGATCCATGAACTGAAGTGAAGAAATCCAGAAAGCGGAAATTCAGAGAAAGCAATACTGCGGAAGATCGGATCGACGCTAAACTGATACCATGTAGAAAATGGCAATCAGATGTCACCGGAGTTCCGGTGAAGAAGCTAGATGATCGGAATCTTGGATGTATTTCAGAAACTGATTTTCATTGATTGCAAATACAAGGGAGGCAAATTCTGCTATATACAGTTGCCACTTTTCTGGTAATTACTCATTCTACCTAAAGTGCTCTATAATTACATAATGGTCCCTACACTTCTGAAATTTTACAAATTGAACACAATTTCAAATAAGGTCTTCAGCCAGGATCTTCAACTAACTCTATCGATGGCGGAGGCGGAGGCACTTTAGGAGGCGCTGAAGCTGAGCTTGGACTGGTAGCTCCTACACTCCGTTCAGTAGGTTACTTGATTATCGAATTTCCCTGGTGAAGTGGATGTTTGTTTTGCCGACTTTTGTTGGTATTCTTAACTTTAAAAGAGCTGATATGTAAAATTAATCTTCCCTGTCTTTGACATCTTGCTGATTCCTTTGGAGTGCACTGCTACTTTGTCCATCTCGTTTTGCAGATTTTTTTATCCTATAAACTCCTTTTTCATGTCATGGCTGTTTGAATTTCCATGAACCATGCAACAGTGGTGCGTGCACTAGGACGTGTTTCCCGAGCTTCCCATTGGCTTGATCAGCTTTTCATTTACTCGGACAAGATACTCTCCAAATACCTTTGGCGGAGTCTGTAAATCCCCTGTTTGCACTTTTAATCAGTTTATCTCCTTTTTTCCGTTTGTGCTCGAGTCTTGAGCTAAAGGCTTACAGGGCTTGCTTGAACCTCTGTTTAGTGTTAAGCATACTGCTGATTTTTTTATACTTGTGAGTGCTTCTTCAAACTTTGGAGTTCCCTTTTTTGAAATGGATTTTGTTTTCCAACAGGTTTGTGCGCCTGAATTCTCCTCCTTTTTGGTCTGTGTAAGGATGTGATGACATCTATGACTAGCACTAGCAGTGTGTTAAAGTTTACATACTTGACCTTTTTTATTGGAACCAATATATTTGGCAGGTATGTACTTCTGCATCCGATCTAACGGATAGCCAGGACTGAGCTGCTAGCTTATGTTCAGAAGAGTTGGCTTGCTGACAATTCATTTTTATCTTTGAGAATACGTCTTATAGATATGGGGTTCTCATGTTTATGCAGGATGATCAAGATTCTCTGATTATAGTCTCGTTAAGAAGTTATGAATCTGGATATTTTTAAGCAGTAGGACGATCAAGATTCTCCTAATCTCATTAAGAAGCTGGGAATGTAGAAATGGATCGAACGAGTCGATGGAACCGAATAGACTAAGATTGAGAATAGAACGTCAATAGACAACTTATATTAATTCTCAAATGTTATCTGTTACAAAGTAGTAGTATTTATATACAAAAGTTTAGTAGAAACTACGTCGTTCTCCTCTTACACCCCCCCTCAAGCGCGACGTGCAAAAAGTTAGTAACGCCGAGCTTGCTGCACAAGTACATTAACTGCTCTTTTGCTAAAGGCTTCGTAAATATATCAGCAGGTTGTTCTTTTGTATGAATTGGCATTGGACAGAGGAAGTGAGAGCTCACATGTTGTCGCACAATGTGACAATCTATTTCAACATGTTTGGTACGCTCGTGAAACACCGGATTTCGCGCAATGTGTATCGCTGCAGCGTTGTCACAATATAGAGGTATTGGCATTGGTATTTCAACATGAAGATCCTTTAATAAATTGTTTATCCACACGAGCTCACAAGAGGCGTGTGCCATAGCTCGATATTCGGATTCCGCGGAGGAACGCGAGACCACTGTGTGCTTTTTGGTTTTCCAAGAGATGAGAGATGAACCAAGCATAACACAATATCCCGAAACAGAACGTCGAGTGATGGGGCAAGCTGCCCAATCCGCATCACAGTAGGCAGAAATTGTCATTGATTGCTGAGAAGGAAAAAAAGACCTTGAGCTGGGGAATCCTTGACATAGCGAAGGACCTTGAACGCTGCTTGGAGATGATCATTTGTTGGTTTGGCCATGAATTGGCTAAGAATATGCACTGGATATGAGAGGTCTGGCCGACTAACAGTAAGATAAAGTAACCTTCCAACGAGACGACGATAGCTTAAGGCATCTGTCAACAATGGTGATGTGGAAAGAGCAAGTGAATGATGTGTTTCCATTGGTATTTTGGAGGGTTTACATCCCAAAAGCCCACTGTCATTTAACAAATCTAAGGCATACTTTCTTTGGTGAAGAAAAATCCCAGTAGCATTTCTTGCGACTTCAAGTCCGAGAAAATATTTAAGGAACCCAAGATCTTTGATGGTGAATTTTGAGTTCAAAAACTCTTTGACTTTATTCATTTCTTCAACTGATGTTCCTGTTAATATTATGTCATCGACGTAAATCAATAATACCAAAAATATATCTCCAGAACTATAAGTGAAGAGCGAGTAGTCATGAAAGCTTTGAGTGAATCCGTAGCTCTGAAGGGCATCAGTGAGTTTACTAAACCATTGTCGTGAAGCTTGCTTTAAACCGTATAAACTTTTTAAAAGTTTACACACCTTTCCCTCTGCTTTCTCGTTCGATAAAAACCTTGTGGAAGTTCCATGTATACCTCCTCGTCAAGATCACCGTGCAAAAATGCATTATTTACATCTAATTGGAATAATAACCAATTTCTTGCAGAGGCCACGGCTAAGAGTGCTCTAACTGTCGTCATTTTCACCACAGGAGCGAAAGTGTCATTATAGTCCAAGCCTTCTTGTTGTGTATAACCCTTTGCCACCAATCGAGCTTTATATCGCTCAATTGATCCATCTGATTTTCTCTTAATCTTATACACCCATTTACATCCAATTGCATTCTTACCTTGAGGCAACTCTGTTATTGTCCAGGTATTGTTGTGTTTTAAAGCTTCCAATTCCATCTCCATGGCACGAGTCCATTCTAAACTTGTTGCTGCTTGTTTGAAAGTTGTAGGTTCTTGAATGCTTACTAATTGCAATGCATAATGACGATGTCCAGGTGAACACAGAGTGTAATGAACATACCTTTCAATTGGATATGGTGTTTTAGAGAGCACTGTGTTGTTGCAAACATAATTACGAAGCAAAACTGATGGTTTGGGAGCTCTAGATGATTTTCTTAAACTCTGGGTGTTTGTTTCAGGTGCTTCTTGTATATGATCTTCAAGTTCCACATTGATAGATAACTCTCTATCATTGCCACGTGGTTCAGGTTGGACAACTGTAGTTTCGGTGTCACTGGTGACACAATTAGGTAGAGGTATTTCATCTTGAGGATTCATAGAGTGCTGGGTCCTTTGGGCAAAAGGAAAAGACGTTTCAACAAACTGTACATTTCGACTGACGAGAATTGAATGAGATTTCAAAGAGAAAACTTTGTATCCCTTTTGGCCGAATGGATATCCGATAAAAATACATGCAGATGCTCTTTCATCAAATTTACTGCGATTAGACGAAGTGTTAGCAACATAACACAAACATCCGAATGTCCTAAGATGATCATAAGACGGTGGCTGTCCAAATAACATTTCAAAGGGAGTTTTTCCTCTTAGAGAATTACTGGGTAGTCGATTGATTAAATATGTTGCAGTCAAGATGCTATCACCCCAAAAGGCATCTGGTAAATTAGATTGAAATTTTAATGCCCTTGCCACCTCTAATAAATGTCTATGCTTCCTTTCTACTACGCCGTTTTGTTGCGGAGTATGTGGACAAGATGATTGTTGAATACATCCTTTTGCTCTTAGAAAATTGACAAGAGTATGACTGAAAAACTCTGCCCCGTTATCTGTCCTCAAAACCTTTATTTTATGCCCAAACTGTGTGTAAACCATCTCAAAAAATTGAATCACAAACTCTGAAGCCTCTCCTTTGTGTTTTAATAAAAAAGTCCAAGTATTTCGACTATAATCATCAACGAGAGTTAGAAAATACCTTGCTCCAGTCAAACTTGGCACACGGTAAGGCCCCCAAATATCTCCATGCACAAGTTCAAATATTGATTTACTAGAAGTTGAACTGACTGGAAATTTTAATTTTGTTTGCCTAGCCAAATGGCATATATGACAATCGTACTTATCATTACTTTTGAGAGTAGAAACATGCTTACTCAAAATTATTGATAGTTTATCAAAAGGTAAGTGACCGAGCCTTTTGTGCCAAAGAAAACTTGCATTCTTTTCACGGACAGCTATCGTACTGCAACTGATACTTGGGCTTGCAGCAATTTGATAAAGTCCATCAGCTAATTTACCAATCGCTTGGGAGGTCGGACATGCTTGGTCCTGAATATAGCAGAAGTCATTAACAAATTTCACCATAAAACTTTTATTCTTCAGCAACTTACTGACAGATATGAGATTGAACTTAAACTGAGGCACATAAAATACACCAAATAATGTAATATGCTCATTTAGTACGCTGTCCCCAATATGAGTTACTAGTGATTTGGCTCCATTCGGCATGACGACCTCATGAGGAATATTTAGAATCTGAACATTATGCAACATGTCTAAATCATGCGTAATATGGTCTGAAGCACCGCTGTCAATAAGCCATACATCAGATTTGACTAATGTGGATGCAAGACATATAATACCTGCCATCATATTTTGATTGTCCTCTGGAGCATTGCTTGAGTTCTCAGCAGGTTGGTTTAAAAGATTAAACAATCTTACCAACTGTTCTTGAGAGAATTTAATGTTGCTTAATTGCACGGCACCCTCCTGATAACTTGTGCCACTCTTTTCTGTAGAATATGTGTTAGCAGTGACATGATTAGCAAAACTATTCATACCTTTGTTGTCTTCGAGACTTCGCGGTATTTTGGGGCCCTTGTAAAATTTGTGTCCAGGTGGATACCCATGAAGTTTGTAACATGTATCTTTGTTGTGACCCTGGATATTGCAATGAGTACAAAATAAGTGTCTTTTATTTTTGTTATAGCCAACACCTTTACTGTCAGACTTGTTGTGGTTCACTCTTGAATCATGGGATGGACCATTGTTGTATGAGGCATACATTGCAGAGATGTCTGCAACAGGTTGTCTTGTTATCCCTCTCTGCATTTCATCTTGGATTATCATAGCGTACACCTCGTCTATGGTAGGCAGCGGTTTCAGCGGAAGTATTTGAGTACGAATTTGTGAGTGAACTTCGTTAAGTCCCATCAACAACTGCATAATCCTATCACGTTCCTTTTTCTTAGTCATATATAAAGTCGATTTGCACCTCTCACCAAGGTCGCACAAATCCTCTTCGGTCAGTGCGTCTTCTTCTCCCCATAATTGTATTAACTTTCCGTAGTACGCAGCCACATCCATATCACCCTGCGTTAGTGTTACGATTTCCTTATGGAGTGTATAGAGTCTTGGACCATTAGAGGTCGAGAACCTCATCTGTAAATTTGCCCAAGCTTGTATACAATCTTTACTATGAATCAACGATGCGGCAATGTCTTTGGAAACAGAGTTTATAATCCATGAAAGGACTACATTATTACACTTATCCCACCGATCTTGGTTTGGTGAATCTTTTGGCCTTGGATGACGGCCTCTGACAAAACCTAGTTTCATTTTCACAGACAGAGCCATTTCCATGGACTTTCGCCACGGAATATAATTGCTGGCACCAACCAAAGGTTGAGTGACTAGTGAGACGCCTATGTTCTCATTAGGATTGATGAATAAAGGATCATCTGATAAATTGACAATCCCATCTGTGGATGCTCCAGTGGATGTGGCAGCCATAGTTATATAAATGGGAGTTTTCACTGAATCAACCGGAAAGGAGGCTTCACCGAAACGATTATACGAATCAAAAGATTAAGGAAACAAATAATGCATAGTTGTGTTCCTGCTCTGACACCATGTAGAAATGGATCGAACGAGTCGATGGAACCGAATAGACTAAGATTGAGAATAGAACGTCAATAGACAACTTATATTAATTCTCAAATGTTATCTGTTACAAAGTAGTAGTATTTATATACAAAAGTTTAGTAGAAACTACGTCGTTCTCCTCTTACAGGGAATCTTGAAGTTTTCTAAGTTGGGAATCATTCCCAGCAGAGAATCGTTAAGAAGATGCAGCGGCATTAACATCTTTGGGAAGCTGGGAATCTTAATGCTTTTTTAAGCATCAGTACCCTCAGCATCAATCCCGCTGTGGATGTTGCTAACAAAGACTCAGCGGTAACAAAGTCTCGCGGTGAATGTTGCTAACAAAGCCTCAGCGATAACAATATCGTTAGGAAGCTGGGGATCTTGATGCTTTTGAAGCAGTAGTACCCCCAGCATCACTTCCACGGTGGGTGCTACTAACAAGACTCGGCAGCATCAACGTCATGGGCGGTTGTGAACCTTGATGCTTTTTAAAGTTGCAATACCCCCATATCACTCCCGCGGCAGATGTTGCTAACAAAGACTCAGCGGTAACAACATCTTTGGGAAGCTGGGAATCTTAATGTTTTTGGATGTTGCTAACAAAGACTCAGCGGTAACAACATCGTTGGAAAGATGGGAATCATGATGCTTTTTAAGCAGCATTACCCCCTGCATCACTCTCATAGTGGGTATTCCTAACAAGACTCGGCAGTAACAACATTGTTGGAAAGCTAAAAATATGGACGCTTTTTTAGCAGCAATACCCCATCATCACTCCCACGTCGTGTGTTATCAACACTTTTTAGCAAAAGTCTCGTGCATACAAAAGGTAGTGCTGACTTGATATTATTTTAATTCTCCTCATTTGTCAATAAAGTCCCATAATTTGCAACTCTTAGCTTTTGAAAGTTAGTTTTTTTTCGTCGTACACAATTTCTACTTTTGCGGGCCAAGATCATTTTGTTATTTTATTGGGATAATTACGAAAAATCAGCCTCATAATAGAACCTTTTTCACGAAACCACCCTATAATGTGATATCACAGTAAACCACCTCTTTTTATCATTCCGTTATCATTTAACCACCTCGACACTATTCCATCAAATATTCCGTTAAATATGTTTAATTTGAATATAATAGTATTATTTTTATTACAATACACCATCCGTATAATAAATAAATTTCACTTCACAACCACTATAATCATTTCCGTTATCACTTCACCACCTCTGTTAACGGAGAGGTGGTTAAATGATAACGGAGTAGAGAAAGAGGTGGTTTACTGTAATATCACATTATAAGGGTGGTGCCGTGAAAAATCCCCTATTATGAGGGTGGTTTTTCATAATTAATCCTATTTTATTTATGTTGTGATTGCATTTGAACATTACACCAAGTTGCCTACGTCCTTGCAAAACAATTTGCAAGATCAAGTCAATGTAGTTCGATTGTATGCAGTTTACACTCTTGCTTAGGAGTATCTGCATTTTAGGAGTAGTAGCGCTTTAAGAACTTTCCGTTTTTCGGCCCAACCCTCAAACCTTGATCCACGGTCTTGCATGCACCATTTGTGTAGACTTCTTGTGCCACAGGGACCAAACCACTTTGATTTGAATTTACTTCTCGTTTTATGAGAAGTGATGACTGATCTTCATACTGCAAGGACCAAGTCTCCTACCTGACAAGAGCGAGGTCTTATTTTCTTGTTAAATGCGCGAGAAAGTCTTGCTTGATAGCACTGTAAACTTTGTTGTGCTTGCAAGCTTTTCTCATCTAAAGCTTCTTACTCTTCTAACTGCAGTCTGTTATTTTCATATGTTGTTAGATCTTCTTGTATGGCGATGCGCAATGATGGAATTTGTAGCTCCAACGGCCGCACAGCTTCTACTCTGAACACCATTTGCTTGGGTTGGCGTCTTGAATGACGGAGAAAAGATGATAAGAGAAGAAGTTCATTGGAGATAACAAAAGATTAGGGCAGAAAACTAATTAAGAAGATTTTCATTAATTACCAAAGTAAAGAGTTTGTTAATTTGACAATTATGAAAATTGATCAAATGAAAAGTGGTAGTTTGGTTGTAAATTGCAAACAAATATAGATTACCCATTTAATTACACTAGTACTTGCCGCACAGTCAAGCCTGTGCATTTTGATTCATAATCATTTAATTTGAAAGATGAATTTTGTATACACAACATCTAATGAATGAATTTCGTATAACATAAAATTGATTGAAAGTTGATAGTTTTCACAATGTCTTTCTCTTATATTTTCAACCTGAAAAGAGTAATGACGAATTCTATCAAATAAACAAACCTGTAGTTTGAAAAAGAGCAATTTAGAGCATTAGTGCAAGGATGCACCAAGTAAATAGTAATGCATTACATTAAAAAACAAACAAAACAAAACTCAATAAAATTATATGACTACATCAGATTGTATCTAAAGGTGTAAAAGCTAGTTAGCATATTAGTATCATCTTTCATAAATTATTTTACTTACTGACTCAAGTATCACAGTACATAAAATAGAAAGAAAAAAAATGCAATTTATTTCACATCACGCAAAAATAGAGCAGTTGTACAAATACCTCATGTGCTCTCCGCTTGTATTTATTTTTCAAGGTGCTTTTTATTTTAACAATCTTGACGTGTTGATTGTTCCTAATATTGTTTTCTTGTCCACATAGAACTCCATATCTGGAAAATTTCAATCAAGTTATGAGAGACACAGTTAATTAAGAAGACTACGAAAAACATAAAAAGAAAAAATGATTATTTGTGAACTGCAAAAATTTAGGCGTTGGCAGATGGACAGCAGTCAAACAATATGCATATAGGTAGAATATAAAAATACACAAAATTCAGAGAAGTCTTAATTTGCTATATTCTGAAGTCAACTATACACAGATAAATCATCAAAACTAAAATAAGTACCTTAAACTATATTTTAATCTCAAACAGAACATGTACATATAGATTTCTAAAAAAATACGTTGCCTCATCTACTCTCCCAGATTCGCTATTACGATCCAATCTAGATTTGACTCCAACTGAACCCAAAAAATTATATTCACAAATAAATCTTCAGATGCCAACCATCGCTCTTACATAAATATGCATTTGAAATAAATGCGAGATAAATGAATTAAACAACAAAATCAAAAGTAGAAGGGAAAAAAGACGACCTACGTAAATCTTCTTTGAAGCATAGAAATTCTTATTGCTCCTCTCCACAACTCGTAGTTATTTTTGTTCCAACCATCTACAAATTAATCCACTCATCTCACATGTCGATTGCATCGCTCTTTTTGGCAACTGTTGATTGTGTCAGAGCAAATTTTGAATTGCGTCACACGTAGTGGAGTGGTTAGGTTAGGATTGGGATGACTGAGATTGTTTTGATTCAGCGGTTAAATACAGGGAAGGGTATAATTGGAACAAAATGTGGCTTCAATTAAAAACCGTCAATAAGGCACTTCCCCAATTATATATAGGATAGATATATATTAATTAAATTCAATCCCTTATTTTAAGGAACCGACATTTAATTTTTTGATATGGAAAACCGACATTCAAATTTTTGTTATGTGAAGGTGGTTTAATTTTAAATTCAATGTCAAGTATTCAATTAGTGATTTACAATACCGATCACTTTCTGGTATATAATATGATTCACTGTTTGATAGGATATGATTCATGAATCATATGATAGTGAATTATGAATCATGTCCGAGCAAATCATGACTCGAGGATATGATTTAAAAGTTACTATGTGTTATACAATTTGGTCGTCAGTTGAAAGGGTTAAGGCCAAATTATGTCCTATGAATCACATTATATCAAATCATGAATCATAGTATAGCAAATTATGAATCATAGTATGGCAAATTATGAATCATAGTATAGCAGAGCATGAATCATATCACGGCAAAGCATGAATCATAGCATAGCAAATCATGATTATAGCAAATCTCGAATCATAGTATTGCAAATCCTGAATCATAATATAACAAATCATGAATCATATGAATGCGACCGTGGACCATATGTATGTAACCTGTGAACTAACACACAATTTATAAATCTGCTTTTTATTAACTTCATAGAACATAAAACTAATCATTAACCCAAAATGTCAAACCAAAGTAGATCATCCCTAACAATCTAAAACATCAAAATCATGCAAGTTCCCTGAGTTCCCCAATCCAGCCCTAGGGTTTCAAATCTCCAAAAGAGTGAGTCGCTCATGTTTGGGATGGATGATTCACGAATCGCGCCGGTATGGCTGGGCGGATGGCTTGTTTATATTCGGAGCCAAATCGAATCGATTATGATTCGGAATAACATGATTTCCGGAATCACCGAAAACCGCTTGATTGTGGTTAATATTTATGACTAATTTATCCTTTAGATGATTCAAAAATTATATTTTATATTTATTGTTTCATATAGTTACAATTCGACCCCTAATTAATAACCGTCGGATCTATCTTATTTAATGGTCAAGATTCGTTTATATTTTACAACTTGATCTTACTTTTCACCTGATCCTCACTCGAGAAGATTTTCATTAATTACCAAAGTAAAGAGTTTGTTAATATGACAATTATTTATACAAAACTTGACGTTTCACAAATAACTATAATATTATCAAATATTAAACCGTTCATATCAGCATCATCGAACAAAATTAGAAATTGAAGACGAGTCCATAGTATAGTGGTTTGATGTTTTGATGATCTAACTAATTCATAAACTAATTAACAATTTTATATAGGGTTTTTGCCGAAAACCACCCTTTCAATAGGTCAATTTGAACAAAATCATCCCTTCAAAAAAAATTTGACTTAACCACCCACAAATATGAAAACTATTTAATATGACTTTTTCAACAGGTCAACATTGACTTCGATTGACTTATAATAAAAATTAAAAAAAAGCTTTTTGCTGAAACCACCCTTTCAATAGCACAATTTAATCAAAATCACCCCTCCAAATTTTTTTTTGACTTAACCATCCACAAATATGAAAACTATCGAATATGAGTTTTTCAATAGGTTTACATTGTTGACGGACTAATTATCAAATTAATTTCATTGACTTCGGTTGACTTACCAAATCTACGAACTAATTATTCTAATTAATTTTGTTTACTCTAAAACCTAATTGGTAATTTACGGACTACTCAATAAAATAAATTGAAAATCCCAAAAACAAAATTCATCAAACTTCTTATACCTAATTGTATTTCATGAAATTCTAGGATCGAGATCGGTTGTAAAGGGCTTATCCGAAATACATATGGTAGTAAGGAGTTTGATAAATTTTGTTTTTAGGATTTTCAATTAATTTCATTGATTAGTCTGTAAATTACTAATTAGATTTTAGTGTAAACCAAATTAATTAAAATAATTAGGGCGTACATTTGGTAAGTCAATCGTAGTCAATGAAATTGATTTTGTGGTTATGTCAACCAAATTCAATGAAATTAATTTGGTGATTAGTCCGTAAATTAACAATTATAATTTTTATTAATTTTTTTATTAAAAGTCAACTGAAGTCAAATGTGTAAACCTATTGAAAAAGTCATATTAAATAGTTTTCATATTGGTGGGTTGTTAAGTCAAAAAAAAATTGAATGGGTTGTTTTGATTAAATTGTGGTATTTGAAGGGTGGTTTAGACAAAAAATCAATTTTTTTATTATAAGTCAGCCGAAGTCAACGGTTATAATTACCGGTTGACATGTTGAAAATGTCATATTAAATAGTTTTCATATTTGTGGGTGGTTAAGTCAAAAAAAATTGAAGGGGTGGTTTTCGGCAAAAAACCATTTTATATATCATGAAGAGATAAGTTTGGAGGGACAGTAATTTTTATGAAACGCAATTACTTAATCTTAATTGTTGATTTTTAATAAATAGAACGGTTAGAGAGACAAGCCCCACGTCCAAAGGCAAGACTCGAACCTAAGAGCTCTTGATTGCTTCACGAAAAGCATGAACGATAGGCCACCACCTCTTCTACTATTTTTAAATTAGGATATAAAGTTTGCGCAAAATACGGGAGAAGTTGAGATAAGTATGTTTTACTTTTAATTTTCGCCATTAAATTATTAAATGAAACGACGAGTATCATATCTTACATATAATCATGTCTTCAAGAAAATTTTAGGAAAACTAATATGGAAAGAGGGTTAAGATCAAAAGAGATGTTAAGTTTTTGTAAGACACAAGGTTTTAATCTCAGTTGTTGATTTGGTTACTCTGATGGTTGAGATAAAGTTGGTTTTTAATTAAATATTGCAGTTGGATTCGCAAAAAACACGGGTAGTTGGTATTGGCGTTTATCAATCAACCATTGGATGAATAAAAAATCAAAGGTGGAGATGATGTCTTATTGTTCTACGAAAATATGCATGTCCAACTTAATCCATTTCTTATGTAAGAGTATCAACTATTTCCTTTAGGGATGCGCTCAATTGCGAACTAGGTAGAGATTTACGAACCTGAGACCCAGGATCCAACGGTCCACAAATCTTGCTTTTTCAATTTTCTTTTTCTGCAAAAGTCAAAGTACACAAATGTCGATCAAAATGTGATACAGTTAACTCGAAAAATACAAATAACTTAATTTTCAAAATGCACATGTGCAAGAAGTTTCAAAGGAACTGCACTCATTTCCCATATTATCACATATAATTTCTCCCAAATTGATTATAGCCAAAAAAAATTTCCTCACATTTATGTTTTTCACTACTTCGATTTCATGCCGACGCCACATCAAAAACAATCTGCTTCGTCGGAAAATCATCCCAATCGAAGGAAATCAGTGTAGGATGGAAGTCCTTGCGTTCTTTATAACAAAGAGAAACAAGCGAATCCAAACTGCGTGTTCTAATTTTTCATTGAAACATCGTTTTATTATTCTGAACGTGACTCAACATGTCGGACGATTTCGACTCGTCCGAGGATTTATAAAAAAATCACAGATTCAAACCACAAATCTAAAAATGTTGACATATTTAAAATCGAAAATCAACCCAAACATTTTGAAAACGCCTAAACACACCAGTGACACTTTTCAATGACCGTTAAATTGCTTTACAATCGTGCCTAACACTCAAGTGATGTAAAAGTTAGTGAAACATGTGCTGAATTGCTGTAAGGGGATTGGAACATAGTTGAGAACTGAAACCGTGGTTGAAAATGAAGTATATTGTTCATTTGTTCCTATTGTCTACTGTTTGAACTAAATAAACATTGACTAGTTGTACCCAACGCCCCTTCAATATCCGATTAATATGGCCAAACAATCTCTATGTTTATTGCGAGCGCCGAGGCTCGATCAAATTAAAGAATTTTACTTTTAAAGTGTTTATAAGAATTTGAATTCAAAACTTTTTATAAGATGAGAAACATTGAGATGGGAAATCATAATATATCAGATTTAACATTTAAAATTATTCTGAAGTAAAGAATTAAAAATAGCAGAAAAGACCGCAAAATTATAATTTAAGTAATGTGAAAATATAGAGATGCGAAATCAGAATATATCAGATTTAACATTTTAAAACTTTCTGAAGTAAAGAATTAAAAATAGCAGAAAAGACCGCAAAATTATAATTTAAATAAATATAATAAAGAAAAAACGACCACCAACAACTAATCAAAGCACCAAACGATCCGAGCGTATCTATCTAACTAAATCACTCTACAGACCCACGTGTTTCCATCTAACACCATCCTTCGAACCAACCCCAACAATCTCGAATCTTATAAATCCACCCCCGATATTTCTCATATTTACCAACCAGTCCCAAAAATCCTACT
>QZGG01002160.1:0-43585 GCA_006409495.1 Sedum album
TTGTTATTTGCTTGACCTAACCTAGTGGTGAGATTAGGTTTATATCAATTGCATGATTCTTAATTGAATTGTCATAGTATCAACCTAGCGGTGGAACTATTGTGATGTAGTTTTATTAGTAAAACCCTTAGTTGTTAGGTATCAATCATTTTCACAAACTCCCTTTTAGGAGTAGGATTAGTAGTATAAATTATAAGACTAGATTACTTTTCCTTGGCTTCGACTCTACTTACTGCTATACTAGTGTTTAGTAGATTTATAAATAAAAATTTGCAACATAAACGACGCACTGTCATTTATATTTTGTTGTCGTCGACTCTGGCGCTGATATTGAAGAAGGTGCCAATATATCTTATGCCAATAAAGAGGACGTTCAGGTAAGTGCTAAATGTCTTATTCTTTCCGTTTGATATCATTTGTGGTTGCAGTGATATGAATTTATGATTTGCCTCATAATCTGAGTTTGTTTGTTTATGAATATTGAGCTCTTTTACGGGATTAGAGCATCTCCAATGGTAATATGTAAAGAGGGTATGTAAAATATATTATTATATTGATTATGTAAAATTTGAATGATGAAAAATGAAATATCTTCTAATGGGGTATGTATAATGTGGGTGAATATGGTAGAGATATGAATAATGTAGGCAAAAATTTATAGAGAATGAGTTAAATTTGATGAGTGAGAAGATGATTATGTATAATTTTAGCTAACTAGTCTTATTTACATAACCCCCATTGGAGGGTGACATATGTATATAGTTCTCTATTTATAATGTCACCTAAGCATTTTTTAGCTAATAGTGTTGTTTACATAATCCCATTGGAGATGCTCTTGACACAAAATTATTTGTTTGGTTTAATGTTTATCAGGTGTACTGTTGTTTCATTTAATTTTAGTTTTTGTTTCCGTATGTCCATTTAAGTAAAGTGCTTATAATTATTAATTGATGTATTTTAATGTTCTCACATTTTAATAATACTAGTAGTTTGGTGCAAATTAATTTAAAATATGCTTAAAATAACATGGAATAATAAATATGAATTGTATCATAATTATATTAAATCAGTATTTATTAATTTAAGTAGGCATAAAATAAGGATGTGAATTGTCATTCCATCGTAAGAATTGACCTTAGTGGTGAGATAGGTCCCTGATCTCCTTTGTTAATTGAGAAACACCAAGATTTTACAAATAAAATCTCTTAAAAAACCCCTCCCTTAAACCTTTTTACAAACTTTTAGTAGAAGCAACAGCAGTGTTTTTAAAACCGAAGCGATCCGTGACCCGGCGAGGTAGGTAGGTCACTGGGTTAATGGGTCAACCGGGTCAACCCGAGGGTCAATGTATATTATGATGTAATTATATTTAAATAGATTATGAATTTAAAATAATTTAAAATATGATATATTTATTAATAAAAATACTATATATTATGTTTACTTATTTTTGTCAAGCATATAAGTCATAACTTATTGGGTTAATTACGAAAAACCACCCTCATAATAGGCCATATTCCACGCCACCACCCTTATATTGTAATATTACATTCGACCACCCGTATAACATTTGACGTTCCCAAACAACCACCTATCACTGTTTCATCAAGTTTTCCGTTAAATATATTAAATTATCAATATAATAATAGTATTTTTATTACAATACACCACCTCTATAATAAATATGTGTCCATTTCACCACCTTTATAATCAATTTGGTTTCTATTTAACCACCTCTCCGTTAACTGCCGTTAACTGCCGTTACCTGAGGTGGTTCTTTGAAAACGTTAGTAATTATAAAGGTGGTCGAATGTAATATTACAATATAAGGGTGGTGGCGTGGAATATGGCCTATTATACAGGTGGTCATCTGTAATTAACCCTAACTTATTAGGTTAAATATGAGATTGTAATGAAAAAGTCAAAATATTTTTTTTCTTTATTTAAATTCTTAAAATTTAAAGTCAAAATATTTCATAAAAATTGGGTCAACCACCTGGTCATCCGGTCCGTGTCAATCGGGTCAACAGGCCGGGTCACCGGTTCTTGACCGGGTTTGACCGGGTTTAATGCATAAACGGGTCAACATGTGAACCGACCCGGTTGGACCACTGTGTCCGAGTCAACCCGGGTCAACCCGCCGGGTCGGGTCGAGTTTTAAAACACTGGAAGCAAGTATTGAATTCTAGCTAGAAAGCTTCACCTTCCCTTGGGTTCGACACATACATCACCCACTTAGGTTTACAAATTTGTTTGACGCATTCCTCCCATAAAAATACACCATAAATTGCGCGTCAATGAGCAACAATGAAATTCTTACAAAATATATTTATTTAGAATTTGTCTAAGTACATGTGTTCATCCATGTCTTCTTCCCAACTTCTCATTCATGTCACTTGAAATCCCTCTACTAACATGTGTCTCATCTTTCCAATGACATTTAACATTAATCCATAATTTTTATATAAAACGCAAGCAACCACTAGAAACTGTATCACACATATAGACATGGATTTTCAACAATGATGAGAGATTTGGAAGTGAAGCTACCGTATATCCTAAACACATGCAAAACGTAACATAGAATGAATAATTATCATACAAACTAACCTAGTTCATAATTTTTGATTTAACACCTTAAATGATATCACATGCCAAAAATATGTCAAAGTTGTCAAAATGCAAAAGGCAATCGAGAATGAGAAAAGACGAATGAAATGACCGTTTGCGAGAAGTCTGTTTTGAGGAGTTGTATTAAATCTACGGTTAGAGATTAGACAACTTACATTTATCAAAGTCAGTCATATTACATATAAATTGGTTGGTGAAAATTTTAACTGTGTGTGAAACAAATCATACGTAGGTTGTTACCGTCAGCAGTGAGGCGCAAAGCGCGCAAGTCAATTTTAAAGGGGTTCATGATAGAACCTTATTTTTATAGGTGATATTCCGCAACACCATCCTTACTTTCGTTAGCAATTAATCATCTTTGAAAAAAACCATTTATTATATTGGGGTGTATCATTAGAAATTAAAATTAAAATATTAAAAGTTAATATATTTGACAGGCTAGTGTCAGGTGGTTAATTGCTAATGGAGATGATGATAAAGGATTAAAGGTGGTTTAATAGAATATTATTGTATGAGGAGAGGTGTTGTGAAATATCACCTATTATGAGGGTGATTTTCGACGATTAATTCATTTTAAAAATATACTAACGTGATAAACTATGAGGTCTTCCTTTAATAATAGTCATATTGAAGGCTTATTGTGACAAACATAGGCTTGTTCTGGTGACAAAATATGTTGGTCATTGAATGTATCTTTTGTAACTATTTCTTATGCAACTTCATCGATATAAATCCCTTGATTTACGACATAGTGAATGGAGATACAAATAATTCGCAAAAGAACTATTATGACTCATATATCCATTTTTGGTCGTTGATTACATACATAAATCAAATTTTGTAAGAATTGATATATTCGTTTATTATTTTAAATAAAACTTAGTGACTTGATAGTAAAATAATATTAATAAACCACACGGACACGCTTATAACATTATAATAATAGAAGCATTTCTTAATTAGTTGTTAACATGATGATTTTCTTCAAAGCATGATAGTGCAATAGTAATTTTCTGCAATTAAGCATATTTTTAAGGGGATTATTGCCAAAAACCACCCCTTATAGGGCGTAATTGCCGAAAAATCATACGTGGTTTTTCGGCAATCTCCGACGGGTGGTTTAACCTAGTTGTTTGATGCACAATTATTTGCATATCGATTGAAATATATTACTATATTCTATATTAGACTCTTTGTGCAACAATTACTATATTCGATTGAAATAAAGTAAATTGAAAGAAGTTAGGGGTAAAATGAGACTCTTTGTGCTTTATATATACGATAGATGGATATATATATAGAGGTTGTATCATGTGGATCCTCTCAATTTGGTGAACTCGTGGATCCCCTCTTGCATCCGTTGATTGCATTTTTTGGATGCATCAGATTGCGCCACCTCTGTGTATTTGTCATGTGCACATCACGTGTGCACATGACAAATGTACACGTGCAAGTCACATGCTTCGTTAATGCGTTGGTAAAATCTGGTGCGTCCAAAAAATGCAATCAACGGGTGCAAGATGGGATCCACGAGTCCATCAAATTGAGAGGATCCACATGATACTTTCCCTATATATATATGATGGAAAGAGATCAAGGAGGACATCCATTTATTCGTGGGACAGTAGGACATCATCTCAACCATTTATTTCTAATAATCTAATAATTGAATTGGTCGATTAGATAGACAGACGGAGTAATACAAAAGTGTGAAATATTGTATAAAATAAAAAAAGGGTCAGAGAATTTAGAGATACGGGTGGTTTTCGGCAATTACGGCCTATAAGAGGTGGTTTTCGGCAATTATCCCTGTTGAGATTTGGGGTTGAATTAATTGAATTTTATTAACATAATTAATTGAATTAACCTAATTAATTAACCTAATTAATGCCTTATTAATCCATCTAACGGAGATTTAACACTAATTGAACGGAAAACGTTAGAATGTGTGATTCAGTAAAAAAGAAACGAACAACGGGTGGTTTTCGGCAATAAAATGTATAAGGGATGGCTGTCGACAATTACGCCCTATAAGAGGTGGTTTTCGGCAATAATCCCTATTTTTAAATATTATATTTACTTTCGCAGAAGGGGTGTTGGCATGTTGGTTATGTTCTTAATCTAACAAACAAGAGCGTTCAGATTCGAGTCGCCCTATATGCACCATTTCTCACAATTTTATGAGATGTGTTCCTTCCTTGTGGGGGCTTTCCCTTCCTCCCGCCTCGTGCAAGGAAGCTTGTTTTTGTTCTGTTCTTGTAGACTTTCCTTCCTTACTTTCGCCCTCAGATGTGGGGCTTGTTTGAGTCATTGTGCTTGTAGTTGATCATATGAGTGGAGAAACGTATCCTGCGCTTCAAATATTATCAAAAAATATATCTCACCAAATTAAACCCTTATTGGAAAATGGAAACCTCCACAAAAATAACCACTTGATGATTTATTCTATAATAAATAACCCGAGCAAAGTTCATTATTTATCATTTCATCTATCCATTGTACTTGTTTTCACATGTAATGGGTCAGAACGCAAAAAT
Organism: Sedum album; assembly: GCA_006409495.1. Classification (NCBI taxonomy): domain Eukaryota; kingdom Viridiplantae; phylum Streptophyta; class Magnoliopsida; order Saxifragales; family Crassulaceae; genus Sedum; species Sedum album. Next base: position 5,169 of record QZGG01002160.1, read on the forward strand.
GAGATATGATCAACTGAATTTTAGAACACGTTAGGAGTAGAAAAAAGCAGCTATTGTAACACCAAGATATCTCAACACTTTTAATCAAAAAAAAAAGATATCTCAACACTTGGCTGGCAGTAATCACAAACGTGTCACATACAGACAATCGTGTACATTTTCAATTACTTTGACATGTGGCCCCTGAAATTAAACAAATATTCTTTACTTCAATTTTCCTAGCCGTTGAACACTGTCATACAAAAATGCTAGCTGAACATCCTAAATGATTGTCATGTCTTTAAATGATCACGTGTCAAAAATACTTGCTTTTTCTTCATTTATATTAAAAAATAATAATTATTATTTTGAGTTCTACAAGAATGGTGAGGTTGGTCCAACTAGTGGCCAAAAATCACAAGCCTACTGAACATGTCTGTCTGTTGGAAATTTTTTTTTTTTTTATAAACTGTCTGTTGGAAAGTTAGCTGCACCTGAGAAGGGTCGTTGGATTATAATATGAAGACAAACCCCACATTGTAATTACTAAATGTAAATTATTATATTGCATAGTATTTAAGCTATTAATAATTAAACTTACTTATATGGAGAAAGGTTCAAGAAGGACAAACATATATCCCTAGACACAATCTCGATCATTGATTTTTAATCATCTAACGGCGGAGATCTTAACTAAAAAATAACCGTCAACTTCAACTGCCCATGTATTTTGCATAACCAACCGCCAAATTATAAAAACCAATTTTAATCTCCGCCAAATTAATTTAATCAACGATTGAGATTTAGTCCTTCCGTCTTACAAATAATTACCGTCTCTCTAGAACTTATTCGATCCCTACATATATGACATCATCATATAGCAAACATTTAAGGGTTAATTACGAAAAACCACCCTCATAATTGGGGATTTTTCACGGCACCACCCTTATAATGTGATATTACAGTAAACCACATCTTTCTCTACTCCGTTATCATTTAACCACCTCTCCGTTAACAGAGGTGGTGAAGTGATAATGAAAATGATTGTAGATGTGGTCAAGTGAAAATTTATTTATTATACGGGTGGTGTATTATAATAAAAATAATACTATTATATTCAAAATTTAAAATACTTAACGGAATATTTGACGGAATAGTGTCGAGGTGGTTAAATGATAACGGAATGATAATTAGAGGTGGTTTACTGTAATATCATATTATAAGGATGGTTCCGTGAAAAACACCCTATTATGAGGGTGGTTTTTCGTAATTATCCCAACATTTAATGTTGAAAGTTTGGAGACAGTGAATATATATAAGGGATGAACATGTGCTTTTGGGACATTGTGTTTTGTTGGTCGTAGATTGTCTTGATCAATATCTTTTCAACTTCGCTCCAGCCATCTTCCTTTTTCCCTGCTGGGTGAGGAGATCGGATGGGACGAGCTCCATGTTGCTCAAAAGTAGGGTTGCATAGAGGTCCATGGAGTTCTAGAGAAGATACATTGCTCACTAAGTACATTCAAGCTCATGGTGAAGGCAATTGGAGATCCTTACCCCAAAAAGCTGGTGATTGCTACATGTTGTTTCCTTGAGTAGCGTCAATATATGTCTATTTCCATATTAAGGGAATATGCATAGTAAACTTAGGCTAACTGTTTTTGGTGATATTTCTTGCTAGGGCTTTTGAGATGTGGAAAGAGCTGCAGGCTAAGGTGGCTGAATTATCTAAGGCCGGATATCAAGCGAGGCAATATCAGTAGAGATGAAGATGACCTTATCATAAGGCTTCACATCCTTCTAGGCAACCGATGGTCTCTTATTGCAGGAAGGCTCCCTGGTCGAACTGATAACGAGATCAAGAACTACTGGAACACACACCTCAGCAAAAAGCTCCGAGCTCAAGGCATTGACCCCGAAACCCATAAACCGCTACCAAACGGGTCAGATCAAGCTGAGGCCAACACTAAAAATAATAAACTCAGAAAAAGAAAAGCCAGTACTCCAGCAATGACCAATAGTAACCCGACCAAGACGCATCACACCAAAAACAAGAGATATATCAAAGATGGCCAGGATCAACAACACGTTGTACATCTCCCAAAAGCAGTGCGGGTCAGTTCATTTTCTGTCTTGACAAGGAATGACAGCTTCATGAGCACCATAACAAGTGATCAGCCCACCGGTGATGATTGGATTAATAATATACAAGTGGAAAATAATAAAAACATTGATGGTACTCAAGGTGGAGCTGGTACAGAGTTCTTCATCGAAAATATTGACATCAACATTATGATGGATGGATTGGAAGATCATCATTTAGGGTTTGATGACGAGTACCAACTTTGCACTTATTATGAAGATGAATTCTTTGGCGACGAGCAGAATTTCAAGAAAATGTACGATGAGTATCTACAAGTTTTAAAGCCGTCTTCAGGTATTGATGCTGACAATAACACAAGCGTTGATCATTTGTGTCAGCTCGATTCCTTCGACGGGCCATTTCTAGTTTGATTATTTTTAATATGAATATAAATAATGTAGTAAGATATGTTTATCGTTTTCATTTTTCGAGAGGTGTGCAAAATAAATGCATATATAATATATGTTTATCGTTTTTTAAATTGTATAGCAGCACAAAGAGTAGCGGCCTAACGGTCAGCCATCCAATCTCTGAGCCTCTGGTATCAAAGGTCGGGGGTTCAAGCCCTCCCCATTGCATCTCCGCCTTGAGTCTGTGGCCTGTCCAGTCCTTGAGCGACGTAGAAATAAATTTTAAAAAAATACTATAGCATACTTTAATGCCTCCTGTTGGAATTAAAATTAAATCTATATTTAAAACACAAGAGGTGGTATTATCGGTTACCATGTGAAGCCAAATTTCACATTCCAAAATTATCCTTAATTTTCTCAAGTATTACTTTAACAATATTATATTTGGTTATGATTAATTATTTAAATTTATAAAAATAAAATATGCTATTAAAAATATACTGCACATATATGTGCATCAAAATACTAGTTATGAATAAATGAAATAAAACTTGTAAAAAAATTTGTTTCGATATAATTTTTTGGAAATTAAAATAAAGAATTGAATACTTTTCATTTAGCCCAAGTTCTTACAGTTTAGCAGTAATTATTTTATAATTCTTTATTTTTGGAATGAGGGGTCTCCCTGCATTATTAGAGGAATCAATATATTCATTCAATTTGGAATTCTTGGATCCAAAGTATGATGAACAGAACAAATTTTTGATTTGACAAATAAGTTTAAGAATGTCTCATTTCTCATTCTGATTCCTGAAGTTGTAAGATACATGTTGATTTCAAACCTCATATTTGATTTTTATGCGTATACGAATGATTAATGAATCAATAATTCTATGTGTTCTATGTGCTTCCTTTGACTTATAGATCATCACGTGTTGATCTACGGACCCGGATCCGGTACTGCGCAGCAATTTGCTGGGAGTATCAAACTACGTAGTTTTGTCTCGCAGTAGATAGCTTTTGCTGCATGTGATCTGAATCCATTGAGCTACATGAAGGCATGATAGGAACAGTTAGTATAAATACATGCATGAAGAGTATTAGGGTAAAGATATAGAGAAACAAAGAGTTTAGGTGAGACGGAAGGACTTAATATCAACCGTTAGATTAGATTAATCTGCAGTTGAGATTAAAGTTGATTTTTATATAATGAGCGGTTGCATTTGCAAAAAACCCTAGCGGATGCGATCACGGTTATTTTTTTGAACCAAATCTCATCTGTTGGATAATTAGAATTCGACGGTTGAGATCATGTCTCACTATCACACATTTATTTATCTGTCCTTCTAGAACCTTACTCAAGAGTATTATAATGAGAAAATTAATAAAAATACTTACTCTCTTTGTGCCCTGATCTCTTTCTCTTCACTTCCATCTCTGTTCATCTCCTTTTCTTCGATCTCGTCTCAGTCTCTTCTATTCATTCTAATTTCTATCAAGGGATTATCAAGTCAACAAAATACATTTATAGATGGCAGTATGACAGTAATTCAGTAAATCAAGTATAATTATATAAATAAGTAATCTACATTTCACTCAAGGATTTGTACCAATAATAAACCGTGTTTGCAGATCAGCATTTTACTAATACTAAGTACTAAATATAATAGTCTCGAACTTAATTGTTCCTTTTCCCGTGTGAGAACAAAAAGATTTTGTTGCTATTAACAATAATATAATATAATATAATGACAATTACAATTTGGGTTTTTTGCCGAAAACCACCCTTTCAATAGGGCAATTTGAGACAAACCACCTCTCCAACTTTAAAAAAAAACCACCCCTTAATTGTAACGGTACTCAATCATGACACCCCTTGCACTGTTCCGGCGTTGACTATCATTAAACCCGCCGTTGACTCATCTGAATTTTAATTAAATTTCAAAATAAATCTTAATTAAATTAATTAATTACTAATCTAATCACATCATCCATCTAAAAGACAATTTCTAAAAAGCAGAACCGTGCAATATTATATTTTAATTTTTATAATTACATGTTTATGTTCAACTAAATATTTTAAAATAATTATTATTTGTATATCGTTGGGAATGTAGCCAAATCAGTTTTATAATTATAAATTTTAAAATCTTATTAACATTATATTCCGAATTATATTTTATTTATATATTTATATAAACATTTTTTGTTTAGTTTAGTTAATTTTTATATAGTAATATTTTTAGTAACATTATAATTTATCTTTTTATTCACATATAATTATGATTACTCTTATAATTTTTGGGTCCTTTTTTATAATTTAAACTTATGAATTAATTTAAATTTGGTTGATGTTAAATTATTTTATTTTTTATTACTGTAATATTTTTAGCTTAGTTTATTTAATTTATTAATATTTTTTGTTTTATTTAATAATATAATTTTTTTATTTATATATAATAATTATAATTGTCATAATTTTGGACCATAACCGAACCATACCACAATTTAAAACTTATCAATTAATATAAATTTTGATTGATATTAAATTATTTATTTTATATTATTATAAAAAATTAGCTTAGTTTATTTTATTTTATTAGTATTTTTTATTTAATAATTTAATATGCAGTTTTATTTATATGAATGATGTGATTAGATTAGTAATTAATTAATTTAATTAAAATTTATTTGACATTTAATTAAAATTCAGATGAGTCAACGGCGAGTTTAACGACAGTCAACGCCGGAACAGTGCAAGGGGTGTCATGATTGAGTACCATTACAATTAATGGGTGGTTCTTTTAAAAAAAGTTGGAGGGGTGGTTTCGCTTAAATTGGCCTATTGGGCGGGTGGTTTTCGGCAAAAAACCCTTACAATTTTATAACTTTTGAAAATATTCAACAAATATAAACTTTATAGGATTATTATAAGACATATAATTTTTATTAAAAAAATCAAAAGAAGTCATACAATCAAAGACTTATTTAACATACTTTAATTAATTCATATACATTATTCAACACTGCAACATAATTTAAATTACATCTCTTTATGCACTAAATATAGCGCTTGAGTATTTATGCACTAACGATTGGTGGCTACTAGCAAAAAAGGTATAACAACAGGGTGATTTTCAAAGAGAAATTATTTATGGATGGTACGAAGAAAACACATATTATATGGATGGATTGGGATGATTAACCATTATTTATATTTTACTTTACCTTGCTATGATTAATAGAATGATAAATTTGGAGAAAATTGTGACTCCAATACAAAGATACAAAGGAGTTTGCGATTATTAATATATAGGTACAGATAGGTTTATGAGAACCATCCTTACATATGCTTTTCATGCTTTTCCACATAAATGAGTAAGAGAAGCACTCAACTATATCTATACATCTATTTTGCATCCATGCATCTTCATCTCAACCGTTAATCTCATCCTTTAATTCATTTACTAAATGACACGTGTCTACCTTTTTAGTTTAATTTATTCACTCACTCCAATCAAATCCACTAACATAAAAGTAGTCATGTGTCAATCAGTTAATAAATTAGAAAATGAGATAAATGGTGGAGATAGAGATGCATAGATGCAGAATAAGGGTATAGTTGTAGTTGAGTGCTCCTTTACGGAGTAATACTCCGATTCCGTCCGCATTCAAGTCCTAATCATTTGAATTATTGAAGTTGTCATTTACCCATTGGGTCCCACTACCAATATACACCCTAGATTCGATTTATCGTGGACCTTTAATTGTGTGTGTTTCCGTACCTGCGATTCGTGCTTGATGCTTCTACTTGATAATGTGGTGAAAAGTTGAAGAGGAACTTCTAGACATAGAATGTGCACCACGTTTTTTTAAGACTGTCAGAAAGTCCTGATCAGCTGTAAAATAAAGTAAATGTTTTTCGTTTTGTCTTTTTGCCATAACATGGAAGACTGCTTTGACTAGACGCAAGAGAAGCTAAATAACGAGAAAAGTCTCGGGTTTAAATTTTTGAGGGCAAAACAATAGTAAAACATTCTCCCAACAACTTAATGCATTCAACTTGTCCAAATACTATGTCACTAGGTATTGACCCGCGCTGTGCGCGGGGTGATGGATTTAACGAAATGCATTTCTATATAATTAATTGAAAATACAAGCCAGCCAATCAGAAAAAAGGATTTAACGAAATGTATTTCTATATAATCATGAAATATTCCGAATCTATAATATTCTGTATTCGACACATGCTGCGAAAATATTTACATGAAATATTTGACTATAATCATTTCTATAGTACGTTGACAATAGTATTAAATATTTTATGATGCTGCCAGAATATTTACACGAATTATTTTACATGTGTTAAATATTTTGATTCCAATTTCAATAATTCCCATTAAATATTATTATTCAAAAAAGTCAGCCAATCAGGAAATAGAGAAAAAGAATTAAAAATTCTAAAAAAATGACACATATGCCAAATTGCTTACACGACGACACGTGTCCAATCATACATCCCTTTTAATATATATATGATTAGTTACTTGAGGAAACTCAATCATGTATAATTACTAACTACTAGTATTTTGTTGCACAATTAAATCTGTGCATAAGTAGTGAACAATATATTTAGGATAATATAATTAATTATATTCCAACCAAGTAAAATATAATATAGTAATTATGGAATTGTATGAGGTATTTAAGAAACCTTAAAGTGACTTCAAAATTAAATAGTAATTATGGTTTAAGCTTTATATATAATAGAGATACTGAATCAACGCTCAGTTAGAAGTTGATAGTGATACTCTAAAAATGCTAATGAAAGAGTAAAACACCGATTTATACTGGTGTTATATGATTGTAATATTTTTTCAGGTTAAACAAGTTTGAAGCTCTAATAATCAATATGAATCGAAAATTGATTGAACTACACAAACAACAGTGCGATGCTTCAACTGAGAACCATACTTTTAACTCCTCAATGAACACAAAACTCAATATTTGAACTATAAACGATTCATAAACGAAATCTGCAAACCCTAATCAAGTTCTCCAAAGCATCGATTAGATCGAATCTCTGATTTAAGTTGACTGAAGCGAGTATAAATTTATATATGTCTGGGTTAAGTTCTAGAGAGACATGTAGTTTCTGTGAGATGGAGGGACATCATTTTAACCGTTGATTTGATTAATCTAGCGGTTGAGATTAAAGTTGGTTTTTAATTAAATTGGGTGGTTAGATTTGCAAAATGCAGTGGTGGTTGAGAGTGACGGTTATTAATATCAACTGTTAGATTAAAAAAATCAATAGACGAAATGATGTCTCTCCGTCTCACATAAATTGATAGTCCTTCTCAAACCCATTCCTTGATTGTCTTATCTCAATATTTTCAATGTCTTCTTATATAACTGAATTACTAGTTAAAATGATCGGAATTGACACGATTTAATGAATAGCCTTTTGATGCATGTTTACATACATCATATTTTTTCGATAGCTACCTACATCATATTGAATGGTTAATAAACGATTTCAATTACCTTCTAATCATTTTTGGGTCAGGATCTCACGGTTAGGTTCTAAGAGGACATTTAATTTATGCAAGACATAAGGATAAAATCTGAACCGTTGATTTGATTAATTTAACTGAAATTAAATTATGTTTTTATCAAAGTTGTGCAGTTGGATTTGCAAAAAACACTGCGCGGTTGGATTTGCAAAAAACACGGGGCGGTTGGATTTGGAGGTTTTTTTATTTTAATCCTATCCGTTGAATTATTAAAAATCAACAGTTGAGATCATGTCCTACGGTCTCACATATATTTGCGTGTCCTCGATCATTTCCCGAGGATCCCATGGTGCATACATCCAAATACAACATGAATTCAAAATTCAAAATATATTCATAAAACAACGTAATTTTGATCTGAATTAATTAAAAACGACGCAGTTTTACTAAAAATCAAATTCAAGATTTTCAAACCCTTTGCATAAGGACGTAGTTTCGATATAACTCAAAACTACACCACTTTAAGTTTGACTGTATTAGGCTGTTGGCTGCACAAGATCCATCATTTTCCCACTCATTATTCTCGTTTAATCTTTAACGTCCATTCTATTTCAAATGATGTCCACCCATGCAAAATTAAGTCATGATATTGTCAAATTATTTGCTTGATTTTTCTTTCCCCAAAGAAATTGCTTGTCCTTTTATTTATCAATCCTAAGATTTTACACCGTCAATTGGTAATCATAACAGTTTTCCATGGCTTTTTATCGCCAGTTTTATGTGTTTTAGGATTGACCCACATAGTAGTAGCAACAACGACAGTAGAAGCACTAGCGTTAGAAAGAGAAGAATTGATAGCAAAAACAACAACTATGATAGTAAAACTAGCAACATAAAGAATAACTACGACCCTACTTTAACAATGAGGGTGGAGATGTTGTAATTAAACAACTTAATAACTAATAAAACAAGAGTTAACAACGCAGTATCAAACAATACAATAGTAAGGGAGGCTAACATCATAGCTTGTCAAAGAGCTGAAAGAGTGAAACTTGCAATATCTCTAAGGTTCAGAACTAATACAATTGTGGAGACTTCCACATCATAGGAGGAACTATCTAATTATACGTGTGATAACATAAAGTGGAATGGTACAAGTGGCAATAAATATGGCAAAACAATACAACAGATTGCATCAACATAACAAACAATTAGAGATGTTGTTCAATGGTGTTGTTCGAGGTTTGAAGCAACACCATCTGAGGCAGACTCACGAATCCAGATTTGGATTGAAATATATTTGGAAATTCTAAATATTCCAGATTGCTTACTGATATATTTGAATTAGTTTTCCGGAAGGATAAAGAGAAGATAAACAACAAGTCAACTCACATTCAAAAGGAAGGAAATATATGCTATTATGGTTGTGACTGATTTAGGAAAGGTACGATTGTATGATTAACTGGGAAATCAATTAGCTTGAAAATATAAATAAGGGGAGCTGAGCATCAAAGAAGTTGTCCAACGCATTCGGAATAACTAGAGAGAGACCACTGAAATCGAAAAAGATTTATTCTCACACAAAAAGTGAAACAAAGAAAGCTCTGCTTTTACTGGCCGTCGTCAACTCAACTTTCTCCATCATCATGTCCGTCTACGTTTGCTGCATACTCGCTGTCTCCATCTGTGTGAAACTCCTCAAGCTGCTCAAGTCGACCCTAAAGGCATTCCTAAACCATATTTTCACAAACAAGCAACTTGTAAAATTGTGTAATGTTGTTTGATTATGCATCATTTTATGTAATTTTCATAAATGGATGATCAACAAAATAGGAATGATGATATTATGGCGATTCCTTGGGTGAATGTTTCGGCCAGTTAAGAAACGAATGAGAGGACCTACTAATGTAACTATGTTCTTTGTAAAGAAAAACACCTTCAAACCCAAGTCAACGATTGAATTTTAGTGTTTATCAAAAAAAACAATTGAATTTTAGTGAAAAGGACATCCAATCAGTCCGAAAAAGCGATTAGCAGTGCGCTTTGTCTAGCGGCATTAAGAGTTCCAATTACTATTGCTAATTGGAAGATAAGACCTACAGAGTGAAGAACCTCTTCCATATGAAGGTAATGTAATTTAAATAATGAAATTTTTAATTTTAATTCTATTTGATTCGCCGTTTGAAATGATTTGTTCATTAATGTTTGTTTATCTATATTTCTTTACTTTGTGTTACTAAATGTAGTTTTAGATGTTTGTTTAGACTTTCATTTAAACTTCCTTTGTTTTCTTTTGAAGTGATTTGTGTATTCCATTTGTTTTCGTCTCCAGGTAAAATTTGAGGTATCCGACTTATAGAAAGTAGGAGCTGACACAAGCGGGTATTTCATGGAAAAATTTCAAGACCTCATTTACAAAATATTACATTAAAGGCAGAGGAAGAAGATCCTACACAAGTATATCAGTTTATTACATCAATCTCTTGAGGCAAATACATGCGGGCTAAAGAACTTCTAAGAAGGAGAAGATAGAGGTTCTACATTCTTCAGGTCTCTTTGAAGGAGGTGAAGAATTGATAATCTAAGTTGAGAGATAAAGTCTGGATAAGAGCTAGACAACGAAAAATCAGTCGCTATATTAAATAAACAGCAGAAGGTGCCAATTCTAATTAATAAATTAAAGGATTTTGTGCATATTATATGTAACTATATTAATTAACCATCATATAAGCAAAGGCAAAAGAAAATGCATCCGTCGGATATTTTTTGTCTTAAGGGAGGAATGTTATACCAACACAAGCAATTGGAAAACCTGAGTACCCAAGATGGACTCGTGGGGATATCATGGCAGTGGGTGAACGCGTCGTTTATTCGTCGAATCTAATAACCCTCTTATGACATGGTGAAGCGGCAAGTAGGGGTCAAATCCATTGGGAAATGTGAACATGAATTCGCCCAAGTAAGAATTAGTAAATAAAAATTAGTAAAGGGGTTTTGAGTTGTTCACTGTGAACAAGTTTGCAAGCAAATGCATTAAGAGACTCGTCTTCTATTTATCAACATATCAAGAATTCGAGTCACATTCCTGATACCTTGCGTTTGCAACGCAACATAAATCAGGTCCCACACTTCTTCAAAAAACATGTTCGTCATCAGGCCTCCAATTACATAGTCTATCATTTTTCATTCCAGTGGGTCAGGTCATCCAAGAAAAGTTTAATCAACAATCGATAGGGCACTCCCAAAAGTTTGGCAGATGTTCTATGTTTGTTTGAAGCTTTCTACATACTCCTATAATGACTCTCCTCGCTTCTGTTTGATGCTTGCGAGTTCCTTACTATCCATCTTGGCTTTGTAAGGTGGAAAATACTTGTTTAGAAACTTGCGCGACAATAGTTTCCATGACCCGATAGAACTGGCAAGTAAAGTCATTAATCATGTTCTAGCAGAATCGAGTAATGAAAAGGGGGAGCTTTTAATTTGTAAGTTTCAACTTCAACTCCCTTAGGTTTCATTGTGGCACAAATGACGTTGAACTCCTTCAAATGTAGCGTCGGAATTTCTCCTTCTAATCATGAGCATTTAGGTAGGTGATGAATCACCCGACTCTTTAACTCAAATGTTTTCTCGTCGGGATCTATGCGTATGTACCAAGGTTGAGCTTCACAGGTAAGTGCGGACATCTTCTTCATTGTTTGGCGTTCACCCATTCTTTCTTCATTTTAATGCGCTTAGCGTTGCAAATTCTTCTGTTCCACCCTTGCAAAATGTTGAACTACTTGGCGGTGTTCTCAAAGTTCACCTTCTACTTCGCTCTATTATCCATCATTCCTAACACCGTCTTGTAAAGCATTGTTTGAGATGATGGAAAGTATGAATTAACTAAAATTACTAATAAAAAAACTAAATAAAGTAAATTAAGTTAGACTACTACTAAAGTAACTCCTTGTTGTATCAGTTCCCCACCAACAAAGCTAAAATTTGAACGCGCATCGTTTTATGCGTCAAATTTAATAACATTATTGTGACCTAGTTAAGTGGCAAGTAGGGGTCAAATCCATGGGGAATTGGAAACAGTAATTCACTGAAGTAGACATTAGTAAACAGAAATTAGTAAAAGGGTGTTTGAGTTATTCTTGGTACATAGGATTGTAAACAAATGCAATTAACAGGCGTAAGGATCTTCTATTTATGATGTTAGCACGTTTTAGTACAAAACCTCGCTACTTGAAGTCTCTACTTGAAGTCTCTAAACTTTGTTAGAGATGCATGTATCAATTTGTCCCCGGGTCCGAGTCTCTACTTGAAGTCAACATAAAGGTATGTGAAATTTTTTTCTCACTTATCCTTATTAATGTGAATTTAACTTTAAAATTTATATTCTGATAAATTTGCATCAATGAAATTCAATTGCTCTGTTCTTGAGATTTCACAATTAGTCTCGCATTGTCAGATGTTATATCAACGGTCAATTCAGATAGAATTCGCGAAAAAACATCTTAGTTTTGAGTGATGTATTTGGAGATGATGTTTGAGTGCATATATATGGAGATGATACGGTTGAAGTCTTAAAGTTGAAAAAATTGGAGACGTGACTTTAGAATTATAATTGAGGTAATATTTTTAAGGGTTAATTCCAGATGACCACCGTTATAATAGGCCATTTTCCACAAAACCACACGTATATTGTAATAGTACATTCGACCACCTCTATAATTACTGCCGTTACCAAAGAACCACCTTAATTAACAGAGAGGCGGTTAAATAGTAACCGAAGTAATTATAAAGGTGGTGAAGCAAACACTCGTTTATTATAGAGGTGGTTTATTGTAATAAAAATATTATTATTATATTAAAAAATTAATATATTCCACGGAATATTTGATGGAACAGTGATAAGTGGTTGTTTGGGAACGACAAACATTATACAGGTGGTCGAATGTAATATTACAATATACATGCCGTTTTGTAGAAAATGGCTTATTGTAAAGGTGGTCATCTGCAATTAACCCTATTTTTAATCATCGTGTACTTGTTTATAAAAACTCTGAATTTTATAACCAAGTTTGATTAAAACTGTATGCAGCTATATCAACATTAAGTTTGAAAGCTTTGTCGTGATGTTCGAATGTATTCGACCATCAGTTTTGTCGATTAATGTGGACATGACTTTAGGGTTTCTCTATTAACGGCTTGGTAGATTTTGTCAAAAAGACTCCGTATTTTGCTACGTTCTACCATAATGTGATCCCTTTGAGTATGTATGCAGGCAAACCATTCTTTAACATTATGTTGATTATTTTATATATAAATGCCATATGTTATTGCTTGAGTAATTGGATGTTGTGTGTTTTTTCCAAGTCAAAATCTAGTGTATTGGCTTGATCCAATGGAAGACTCTGTTCGAACGGATGTTCGGCGCTCAGTAGAAAAGTAGGTGAAAAATACTTTGTAATTTCGTTCTCATTTTATTGTCATAAATTATTGGGACAATTGCAAACCCATAATATAATACACTATTTTGCAGAAAACCACCATTGTAACAATTAATTATGAATAACTCTATTATAAATGCTATGTTAACGGAAAATCACCATTTTCATAACTCCATTAGAAATGGCAAATCACGCGTCATACGATGCGTGAGTATATAATTTTAATACTGACAATTACAGAAAACCACTATTATAATATCCAACCTTGTAGAAAATCACTATTTTAACAATTAATTCCAAAATGATCATATTATAATAGTTTTGTTATCAAAAAACCATCATTTGAATATATAAGTAACTTTAGAGAATGTTGTTGAGGCTCATATTGTGGCTATGTTTGATGAGCAATGCAGAATACTACTGGCTAAAAAATTAGGGTTCACCAATATATGATCCACACTAAACATGAAACCTGACAGACGTATATTTACGGCCACGAATGTGGTTGAAGTTTGTATCTTTAGCATAACTTTGAACCTTAAACAAAACAATACGATAATTAGAGTTTAAAATCAACAACATTGTAAATCATAGTTCATAAGGATAAGATGGGGAACAGCTTACCTATTTGTGAACCGGGTAGATGATAGCCATTACTCAATGATAATAAGCTCTCGAACATGAACTTTTTGTAGTATTATTTCTTCATTAACTTCCATCAAGATTAAATTGAAGAATCATGAAGCTAGTAAAAATTTATCAAAGAGTTAACACCATTGGAACCTCCGATCTAGCACGAACAGGCATCCGATGGTCATTTCACAATTAGTTACTATAATTGTGGTTTTTTGCAAAATTGAGAGTACAATGGTCGTTTTCTGCAGTAAAATAATATTTAATAACCACACGAATGCGCTTTTAATGGTAATTTTAATGGAACAGTGACAATGGTGGTTTTTTAATAAATGAGCTATTATAATAGATGCATTTCTTAATTAGTTGCTGCAATGGTAGTCTCTATAAAATAGTGTATTATAATAGTGGTTTTCTACAAGTGACCCTAATTTATATGTCACTAATAAATGCTCATTTTGTAACTAACTGCATGGGCTTATATATATAGCCAACAAATCATTGGATCCTTTTCACATGCCGTATAACTACATGGATAACGGTCGAGGTAGTATAACATTTTTAAATAATGGCATACTTAAAGTTTCATAAAAATATATTTATATTTTTTTTCTTATTTATAGTGTCCAATACAACCTCCTCCCAGAATAATCTTATGTGGTTATTGTTGTGTGAGATACATTCGAGACATCATAACATATGTTCGAGGACATAGTGGACAACTCCCTGATAATTTCAATGAGGTAAGTGTAAATATTGCTTTAGTTGTTTGCATATTTTTGTTACTGCTTTTTAATGAACAAACAGAGGTGTTTCCAAATGGCCATGAAGTTATCTATTGAGTGTTATGAACGAGGTAAAAGACTAGCTCTCATATTACACACTCGATTGTCCGGATCAAGGATTTCAATTGTCGTGAAATAGGTACATGATCATATTTCATTAGATTTTTTGAGCAAATGAGTTTGATTATCGTCATATTCTTATGTCAAATTTTGTAAATTTTTTACAGTTCCAATGTCAAATATTTTGTGCAGGTATTTATGAACAAGCATCCTCCAAATATTTGTGTAGAGATGTTTGAAACTTTTTTAAAACCTCCAAAACATGTGTAAGATGTTTAAACTTTTGTTCATTGTATTTGTGCTTAAGTTGTCATCATTTTGTTGCAAAATATTTTTGTAAATTATTTGTGCTTCTCTTTGGGGTATAATTTTTTTAAACATATGTGTCAATTAATATCAACAGGCATTTAACAACACACATATAAGCGTTTTTAAATATTACATTTTACAACACGTGAACAGATAAGCCGATGCAGCGTACGTGCGTGGAAGAACACTACTAGGAAAATCCTAGAAACTTTTATTAATAATCAAAATCAATTGTCTAAAAATGTAGCTAACTTTTATTAATAATCAAAATCAACGCACTGTTCTCTATCATAAGCGCTATTACATAATAGGTGCAAATTATTTTCTTAAATAGAGATTTAACATCACTCTACTAGATAATCGTTGTTCTATGTTGACAAATAACAATACTTTATTAATAAGGTGATTTTAAAATTTTCATATAACAACGCCTTAACATGAAGCGTTGTTTAATGTCTTAACAGGTAGAACAGCAATTTAGTATTGAAAAATATGGGTTGGGAGGATGCCGATCTTATCGTACTAGAGATAAACATCGGGTCATTTGTCATTGAGAAGGTAAAAACTTATTTTGAGATACCTTTGTACGACTGATGCATTAAATTTACCAAACTTTTGGTGGTGTTAGAGTTGTTTAATCTGAAAGAAAAGACTGGATAGAGCGATAAGACTTAAAATTGGTCTAAAAAATGCTTTGTGATGGGAACACATTAATTACTCGAACTTATTAGGCGAAGAGGATAATGTGTCCTACGATGATCGAGAATGAAAAGATTCATGTTTTTCCAAACGATGGTATATTATTTTGAGGTGGATATAGAAATCTAAGTGAATGTCTAGTTTGCAGCTCTTTTAGATACAACCGAACAAAGCTTCTAGTATCAGTTTAAAAGGTGAACAGTCTAAATTGTTGTGGTATTTACCTTTGATTCCAAGATTTTAGTGACTCTTATCAATCTTAGACAATGCTACTTATTTGCGATGGCATGCTAAAAAGCGTGTAAAAAATTATATTTTGCTCAATCAATGATTTTTCTGCTTATGGCGAAAATCAATTTAATATCAACCGTTAGATTATTCAAATCAACGATTAATATTAAATCATTCTATCTCACAAATATGTAATGTAACTCCTCATTTTTATTGTTATATGGGCGGAAATTGTGTCGTCGTTATTTAAGAAGACTAACACTTTTACTTTTCCCAAATCTAAAAAAAGATATGAATGGGAATGTTAGTTATACACGTCCTCATCTACATGTGTTCAAGAATTGCTGGTGAGTAGTACTTTTTTACTATGAAGTTAAACGTATACGCTAAAAGACACGTTGTGCAACCAAATTCTGACATTTGTAATATATAATTGTGAAAATCAAAGAAATCAGTTAGCAAAATATAAGAATAATTGAGCCACAATTACTGAATGATATGATTAAACAAAACACTGGTTACATATACTAGTAATTTTGTGCACAATATATGTGCATTAAAATCTATCATATTAAAAAATTTAAAATTTATTTAAATTGACCAAATACGATAGGTTCGTTATTATTAGAGTTATGAATAATTTTTATGAAAGAAAGTAAATATTAAAAAATCAGGGGTATTATTGGAATCCAAAATTTGGCTTCAAAAAATAATTGGCAATAGAACTCTTTGCGCTTTATTAATAGTATAGATAAATAGGGAAAATGATCTTCTTAAATAGTTTCCTTACGGACTTGGCATCGCATGTTGGTGTGGCTATGGCTTCTATCCACTTAGAAACATAGTCAACCGCTACTAGTATATACTTGTTACCGTAAGATGAAGGAAAAGGTCCCATGAAATCAATTCCCCATACATCAAAAATTTCTACTTCGAGTATACCCTTCTGAGGCATCTGATCTCTCCTCGAGATGTTCCCCGATCTTTGGCAAGCATCGCACGATTGAACATACTTATGAGCATCTTTAAAAATAGTTGGCCAATAGAATCCCGATTGCAAAACTCGAGCGGCTGTCTTGGATGTGGATCCGTGTCCTCCCGAGAATGAAGAATGACATTCGCGTAAGATTCTATGTTGATCTTTTTCTGCTACACACGTACGATATATGCCATCGACTCCTAACTTATAGAGATAAGGTTCGTCCCAATAGTATCGAGTAGCGTCTCGGAGAAATTTCTTCTTTTGTGCATACGTGATCTCTGGTGCTAGCGTTCCACAAACAAGATAATTCACAAAATCTGCGTACCAAGGGTCCTTGTGTTGAGCTGAGTCTATGGATAACAAGTATTCTCCTAGGAATGAATCCTTGATAGGGTCTCCACTTCCTTTATCTCTAAGGTAGTCTCGAGTCTAGATAAATGGTCGGCTACTACGTTCTCGACTCCTTTCTTGTCTCTGATCTCTATGTCGAACTCTTGCAATAAAAGGATCCATCTAATAAGTCTTGGTTTTGCGTCCTTTTTGTTCATCAAGTATTTGAGTGCTGCGTGATCCGAGTAAACAATGGTCTTTGATCCAACGAGGTATTGTCTGAATTTTTCGAATGCGTAAACTACCGCTAACATCTCCTTCTCGGTTGTGGTGTAGTTTTCTTGGTTGCATCGAGTGCCTTGCTCGTGTATTGAATGACATGAAGACGTTTATCAACTCTCTGTCCGAGGCATGCTCCAATCGCTCCGTCGCTTGCATCGCACATTAGTTCGAACGGTAAATCCCAATTTGGTGCTCGAACGATCGGGGCGGTTGTGAGTAACTTCTTTAACGTCTCGAACGCTTCATGACATTTATCATCGAACACGAACTTAACATCGTTAGCGAGAAGGTTTGTGAGTGGTTTTGCTATCTTCGAGAAGTCTTTGATAAATCTTCTGTAGAATCCGGCGTGTCCGAGAAAGCTTCTAATACCTCGTACATCCTTAGGCGGTGGTAGCTTCTCGATCACCTCGATCTTGGCTTTGTCGACTTCTATTCCTCGTTTTGAAACTAAGTGTCCGAGCACTATTCCTTCTTGAACCATAAAATGACATTTCTCCCAGTTTAGAACTAGGTCCATCTCAATGCATCGGCTAGAACTTTGGATAGATTCGATAAACAATCGTCAAACGAGTCCCGTAAACTGAAAAATCATCCATAAAAACTTCCATAGTCTTCTCGAGGTACTCGGAGAAAATGGACATCATACACCGTTGAAAAGTTCCCGGAGCGTTGCATAACCCAAAGGCATTCTTCTATACGCGAACGTTCCATATGGACATGTGAACGTGGTCTTCTCTTGATCCTCGGGGTGGATAGGTATTTGGAAAAATCCACTATACCCGTCGAGGAAACAAAAGTACTCGTGCCCGGAAAGTCTCTCCAACATTTGATCCACGAATGGAATAGGGAAATGGTCTTTTTTAGTTGCTTTATTAAGTTTTCTATAATCGACACACATCCTATATCCGGTTACGGTTCTAGTGGGGATTAATTCATCATTTTCATTTTTAACTACGGTTAATCCTCCTTTCTTTGGAACGACGTGGATTGGGCTAACCCAATCTGAATGGGGATCGAGTATATGATTCCTGCATCTCTAAGTTTTGTTATTTCTTTCAGAACAACTTCACCTAATTTGGGATTTAGTCTCCTAAGAAACTCCCTAGATGGTTTTGCGTCATCGCATAAACGAATCCTATGCATGCATACGTCGGGACTAATTCCTTTTAAATCATCTATAGAGTGTCCTATAGCATCTTTATGTGTACGTAAAACATGCATGAGTTTCATAGTTTCATTTGATTTAGCAAAGCACTTATAATTACTGGCGAAAATTTTTCTGAAACTAAAAATTCGTACCTTAGATTTGGTGGAAGAGGTTTCAATTCCTGACCAAATTCATTACCTTTGCTCGAGTTGCTTATGATTGTAAGTTCCTGCTCGGTTAGTTCTGCTCGGTCAAATTCTGCTCGACCGAAAATGACTCGGTCGAGTACTCGGTTTCATCCATGAGATTCGACATATTTTCATCTTTCTTTCCTTCACTTTCAAGAAATGTTAGCACGGAAATATCAACTATATCACTATTTGAAATATTAGCATCAAACAAATCACAATCCAAAGAACAAGTAGGTGCTTTCATCATTTTAGAAAGATAAAATTTTACCTTGTCCTCACCTAGGTCCAACTCGATTGAACCATCGCCACAATTTATCAATGCCTTGACTGTGTTTAAAAATGGTCTTCCCATAATAACAGGAATTTCGGCATGAGGGTTATCATCCATTTCTAACACATAAAAATCCACAGGAACATAGAATTCTCCAATTTTAACAGGCATATCTTCTAACACACCAATTGGTACTCGTTTAGACCTATCAGCTAGTCTAAGAATTAAAGTGGTGCTAGAAAGTTCTCCTATTCCTAATTTTTCATATAATATAAATGGCATAATGGAAACTCCTGCTCCTAGGTCACATAAGCATCATCAATATCTATATCTCCTACGACGATCGGTATAGTGAATGAACCATAATCTTTTTGTTTCTTAGGCATCTTACGTTGTATTACGGCACTAGAATTAGGTCCTAAGGCAATATGGTCTACATCACATAATTCACGACGATGAGTTATAATATCTTTCTAGAATTTAGCATAGGTGGGCATTTGAGAAATTACCTCTGAAAATGGTAGTGTGATGCTAAGCTTTCCGAGAATTTCAGCAAACTTCTTGAATGCGGCTGTTTCTTTTACCTTCTTTTGTCTGTTTGGGAATGGAAGTGGTGGAACGTAAGGTGGTGGTGCTACGTAAGGCGGCTCACTTTCCTTGTCCGTGGCTTCCTCTTCCTGCTCGGGCTGCTGAGTGTTACTCGGTTCATCTTGCTCGGCTGAATTTGTTGTGCTTTCTTTGGTCTTGGTCCTTCAAGCTCCTTACCACTCTTCAAAGTGATAGCGCTTAAGTCGGCTGAGTTTATTTCGGGTTGAGAAGGAAGTTTTCCGGGATTCCTTGAATGCGTTGAAGCGAGTTGCGCAAATTGTGTCTCAAGCATCTTCTGTTCGGCTTTTCCTTGTCGGATTTCCTCAAAGATATTCTGAATGTCTTTGCTCTGTTGTGCTTGAGTAGCTATCATCTGAGTCATTAGTTGCGCTAAGGTAGGTTCCTCGGATTTCTTGTCTTCCTTCCTTTGTGTTGTGCTCGGGCCATAGTTCTGACTCGAGGCTTGGTTACTCGGGTAGTCTCCTCTAGTTTGGTCTCTTGGGTAGTATTGAGACTTACCTGGGTTTTGGTTATTATACCCTTGAGTAGGGTATGGTGGTTTAGAATCTGAGTAGAATCTAGTCTGCCTTTGTTGAGGGGGTACGTAGGATCCTTGTCCTCGAGCTATGTAGCTAACGTCTTCTCCTCCTTTAGGTCCGTAACCTTCTTCAGTGTGCTCGCTAACCTCGTAAACGTTTGATTGTGTTTTCTTCTTATCTAAGTTAAGGTTAGAAAGGGTTTGCACTAAAGAGTTAACGGTTTTTGAAAGGTTATTAAAGTCGGCTTTCGTGACTGAATTCGTACTCGGCTCAAGTTCCTCCTTCTTTAGATGGTTTCGGTCTCCACCCCATTGATGGCTGTTCCATGCGAGTTTCTCTATAACCTTGAATCCTTCGCTCGCGGGTAGTCCCATGATGCTTCCTCCGCTTCCTTGATCCATGCGTAATCGGCTATTCTCGTCCATTCCATCGTAGAACATCGACAACAATTCCCATTTGTTATATCCATGATGAGGACATTCGCGTTGAAGTCCTTTGAATCGTTCGTACGCTTCATAAAAAGATTCATTGTTGCCTTGCACAAATTTATTAATTCTATCCCTAATACGTTTTACCTTTGCAGGGGGAAAGTATTGGTTTACGAAAGCTTGGGCTAAGGCGTCCCATGTCTTGAATGTGTTCGGCTCGTGTCCTTGAAGCCAATCTTTCGCTCCATCGGTTAAAGAAAATGGAAATAGTTTCATGTAAACTATTTCTCTAGGTACTCCTGCAAATTTATACGTACGGCATAATTCAGTAAAATTATTAAGATGAACGTGAGGGTTACCGTATCCGTCGAATGATTCACTCTTGATCATTTGGATGAGTCCTCCTCGAAGTTCAAAGTCATATCCTTCTTCATGTGGAATGTGAATTGGAGAATCATAACTTCCAATGGTTGGAGTTATGTAGTACTCGGCTGGTTGCTCGACCTCTGCCCCTGCTCGAGCTGCTCCTTGCGGTCGAGTAAGATTTTCCATATCTGGTCGAGTAAGCTGTTTTGATCTCGGTTTCTTCGGTATTGTCAAAGGAAAATTCCACGAAGTTGAAGTTAAAGGTCTAGAAGATCTCGAAGAGCTAGAACTTGAATTTGTGACGTCCACTTGCACCTTTTTCTTCGCTTTAGAGTTTGATTGCATTCACCTACAAAAAGATGAATTTTAGTAATAGCTAGAAAAGATAAGCAAATGAAAGTTTTATTATTACTACTACTATTTTTTTGTATTTTTATATTTATTATATTTACGATTTCGAGTAACTCGAAATCTAGAACTAAAAATTAAACTAGTTAAAGATTTTAAAAACTAAAAACTAAACACCGTTCCCCGGCAACGGCGCCATTTTGACGTGTGCATTAGTGAATAAATATTCCACACGCAACTCAAAAGAATTTATAGAACTAGGGGTGACCTAGTGTCGAACCCAAGGGAACAGTGGAATCAAGTTATATTTCAAACTCGATTACTAGCTTTTTAATTCTTTAGTTTCAATTACTAGCTTTAACTTTAGTTCTTAAGCGTCTTGTTTATTCAGAAGGCAGTGTTCAAAAGCAGTGATTAAAAGGCAATATTCAAAGGGCAATGTTTAAATAAAAGGTTCGTTATCAAATATTAAAAACTATGACAAGGATGAGAATCCTCTACTAATACTTATGATTTCACTCAAACAAGATATATAAATACTCACTCTCGAATGTTGCATTTATATTATAGTTATGAATTTCCTTCTTGATGACAATTTAATCTAGAATGCATAGTTATATGATAATATAAACCTCACTCTCGAATGTTGGATTTATATTATAGAATTTAGACTGAGTAGCATTAGCATACGAATCCTCACTCTCGAATGTTGGAATCACACCTAAACATCTACTCAACTAGAGTTTCCTCACTCTCGAATGTTGGAAGTTCACTAGTCTTGTCTAAATACGCTTATTATTACATTCATGCACCAAATATCTCGCTGCTCTCGCTTTGCTAATATACTTGATCTAATGGTTGTATTGAATCCTAAATAATCTAAGTTCACCTCTCGGTCCTCCCTAGATATACTACTCCGACCTACACTTCTAGATGTTTTGTCAGGACACCTATTTTATGAAGATTAAGCTCGGGTATGATTCAACACACGCAATATCATACAAGAATTGATTCATATAAATTAAATAATCATGTTCTAGTTATTCATAAGCATTAGAGATTCATCAAATCCTCATCATAAAGAGAACTACTCACTCATCTCGAGTGATAATGCAAACATGATTCAAACAATTAAAAGTAAAACGATTGTAAATAAAACAAGAGTAAAGTTTAGAAATTCTCAGTGATTGATGATCCACGGTCGAGCTCCAAAGCTGCTGCTATTCTCCTCGGTATCTCGAGTACAAAACTTCAATAATTCACACGGTATCTTGAGCTCTCTCGGCTCCTTCTTCTTCTTCACTTGGTTTACTCGATCGGATCAATCACTTTATTATTTCAGCCCCCGTAGGTAGCTCGGGCAGCAGCAGCCAACTTTGCTTTGAAGCTCTTGTGATGCTTATATAGTGTAGTTCATTAGGGCTCGAGTGACTTCAAAGGTCTTGCTTTAACTCCCTTCATAATTGGCCGAGTAAATGTAGAGTTAAGCTTATCTTCATGCATTTAATCCTCGAGTGGAATGAAAGGTTTGGCTTATCTTCATGCATTAAATCTTGTATTGAATGGCTCGAGTTAATGAGATAATCCACACGAAGGGTCTTGGTCACGTGACAACTTGCTCGAGCACCATATTTACTCGGTCGAGTAACTTGAGTCTTCGGCTGTTTTTGCTCGAGTAAGGTACTTTAGTGCACTCGGTCTAAGAATTGCAGAAATGCTTCAAATTATGTCTGATTTAGGCCGAATTCACGTGCTTTTCCTCATATTTCCATTTATGCTCCTTCGTAAAGTGTAAACCGTGCTTTTGACCTGAAACATCAATCAAAGTATCAAAAGTAATATATTTTACATTAAAAATCATATGAAATAAGCATAAAAGTAGGGGCTTAAAATAGACATTTCTAACACTCATCAACTACATTTGCAACAATATTACCTCTTCCAATACAAAATACCCAATGGTTTCATACCTGAACTATTCAGGTTGTTCCCCAAGTTTTCAGCACCTTGCTTTGCAAATAGCCTCTGATGATGAGCCTACTTGTTTCACTCAAGCCAGTAAGAATCCACTTTGGCTTCAGGCTATGGAGAAAGAACTTTCAGCGCTGCAAGAGAACAAAACATGGATTATTACAGATTTACCCATGGGCAAGAACTGTGTTGGATGTAAATGGGTATACAAAAATCAAGAGACACTCAGATGGCTCTATTGAAAGACACAAAGCTAGACTAGTTGTAAAGGGGTATACTCAGCAAGAGGGCTTAGATTATAAACATCACAAGAGCTTCAAAGCAAAGTTGGCTGCTGCTGCCCGAGCTACCTACGGGGGCTGAAATAATATAGTGATTGATCCGATCGAGTAAACCAAGTGAAGAAGAAGAAGGAGCCGAGAGAGCTCAAGATACCGTGTGAATTATTGAAGTTTTGTACTCGAGATACCGAGGAGAATAGCAGCAGCTTTGGAGCTCGACCGTGGATCATCAATCACTGAGAATTTCTAAACTTTACTCTTGTTTTATTTACAATCGTTTTACTTTTAATTGTTTGAATCATGTTTGCATTATCACTCGAGATGAGTGAGTAGTTCTCTTTATGATGAGGATTTGATGAATCTCTTATGCTTATGAATAACTAGAACATGATTATTAAATTTATATGAATCAATTCTTGTATGACTTTTATGTGTGTTGAATCATTACCCGAGCTTATCTTCATAAACTAGGTGTCCTGACAAAACATCTAGAAGACTAGGTCGAGTAGTATATCTAGGGAGGGGACGAGAGGTGAACTTAGATTATTTAGGATTCAATACAACCATTAGATCAAGTATATTAGCAAAGCGAGAGCAGCGAGGATATTTGGTGCATGAATGTAATAATAAGCGTATTTAGACAAGACTAGTGAACTTCCAACATTCGAGAGTGAGGAAACTCTAGTTGAGTAGATGTTTAGGTGTGATTCCAACATTCGAGAGTGAGGATTCGTATGCTAATGCTACTCAGTCTAAATTCTATAATATAAATCCAACATTCGAGAGTGAGGGTTTATTATCATATAACTATGCATTCTAGATTAAATTGTCATCAAGAAGGAAATTCATAACTATAATATAAATGCAACATTCGAGAGTGAGTATTTATATATCTTGTTTGAGTGAAATCATAAGTATTAGTAGAGGATTCTCATCCTTGTCATAGTTTTTAATATTTGATAACAACCCTTTTATTTAAACATTGCCCTTTGAATATTGCCTTTTAATCACTGCTTTTGAACACTGCCTTCTGAATAAACAAGACGCTTAAGAACTAAAGTTAAAGCTAGTAATTGAAACTAAAGAATTAAAAAGCTAGTAATCGAGTTTGAAATATAACTTGATTCCACTGTTCCCTTGGGTTCGACACTAGGTCACCCCTAGTTCTATAAATTCTTTTGAGTTGCGTGGTGGAATGTTTATTCGACTATAATGCACACGTCAAAATGGCGCCGTTGCCGGGGAACGGTGTTTAGTTTTTAGTTTTTAGTTTTTAAAATCTTTTCACTAGTTTAATTTTTAGTTCTAGATTTCGAGTTACTCGAAATCGTAAATATAATAAATATAAAAATACAAAAAAATAGTAGTAGTAATAATAAAACTTTCATTTGCTTATCTTTTCTAGATATTACTAAAATTCATCTTTTTGTAGGTGAATGCAACCAAACTCTAAAGCGAAGAAAAAGGTGCAAGTGGACGTCACAAATTCAAGTTCTAGCTCTTCGAGATCTTCTAGACCTTTAACTTCAACTTCGTGGAATTTTCCTTTGACAATACCGAAGAAACCGAGATCAAAACAGCTTACTCGACCAGATATGGAAAATCTTATTCGACCGCAAGGAGCCGCTCGAGCAGGGGCAGAGGTCGAGCAACCAGCCGAGTACTACATAACTCCAACCATTGGAAGTTATGATTCTCCAATTCACATTCCACATGAAGAAGGATATGACTTTGAACTTCGAGGAGGACTCATCAAATGATCAGAGTGAATCATTCGACGGATACGGTAACCCTCACGTTCATCTTAATAATTTTACTGAATTATGCCGTACGTATAAATTTGCAGGAGTACCTAGAGAAATAGTTTACATGAAGCTATTCCATTTTCTTAACCGATGGAGCGAAAGATTGGCTTCAAGGACACGAGCCAAACACATTCAAGACATGGATGCCTTAGCTCAAGCTTTCGTAAAACCAATACTTTCCCCCTGCAAAGGTAAAACGTATTAGGGATAGAATTAACAAATTTGTGCAAGGCAACAATGAATCTTTTTATGAAGCGTACGAACGATTCAAAGGACTCAACGCGAATGTCCTCATCATGGATATAACAAATGGGAATTGTTGTCAATGTTCTACGATGGAATGGACGAGAAAGCCGATTACGCATGGATCAAGGAAGCGGAGGAAGCATCATGGGACTACCCGCGAGCGAAGGATTCAAGGTTATAGAGAAACTCGCATGGAACAGTCATCAATGGGGTGGAGACCGAAACCATCTAAAGAAGGAGGAACTTGAGCCGAGTACGAATTCAGTCACGAAAGCCGACTTTAATAATCTTACAAAAACCGTTAACTCTTTAGTGCAAACCCTTTCTAACCTTAACTTAGATAAAAAGAAAACACAATCAAACGTCTATGAGGTTAGCGAGCACGCTGAGGAAGGTTACGGACCTAAAGGAGGAGAAGATGTTAGCTATATAGCTCGAGGACAAGGATCCTACGTACCCCCTCAACAAAGGCAGACTAGATTCTACTCAGATTCTAAACCACCATACCCTACTCAAGGGTACAATAACCTAAGCCCAGGTAAGTCTCAATACTACCCAAGAGACCAAACTAGAGGAGACTACCCGAGTAACCAAGCCTCGAGTCAAGCTATGCCCGAGCACAAAATCAGAATTTCACACAAAGGAAGGAAGACAAGAAATCCGAGGAACCTACCTTAGCGCAACTAATGACTCAGATGATAGCTACTCAAGCACAACAGAGCAAAGACATTCAGAATATCTTTGAGGAAATCCGACAAGGAAAAGCCGAACAGAAGATGCTTGAGACACAATTTGCGCAACTCGCTTCAACGCATTCGAGGAATCCCGGAAAACTTCCTTCTCAACCCGAAATAAACTCAGCCGACTTAAGCGCTATCACTTTGAAGAGTGGTAAGGAGCTCGAAGGACCAAGATCGAAGAAAGCACCAACAAATTCAGCCGAGCAAGATGAACCGAGTAATACTCAGCAGCCCGAGCAGGAAGAGGAAGCCACGGACAAGGAAAGTGAGCCACCCTACGTAGCACCACCACCTTACGTTCCACCACTTCCATTCCCAAACAGACAAAAGAAGGTAAAAGAAATAGCCGCATTCAAGAAGTTTGCTGAAATTCTCGGAAAGCTTAGCATCACACTACCATTTTCAGAGGTAATTTCTCAAAGCCTACCTATGCTAAATTCTTAAAAGATATTTATAACTCATCGTCGTGAATTATGTGATGTAGACCATATTGCCTTAGGACCTAATTCTAGTGCCGTAATACAACGTAAGATGCCTAAGAAAAACAAAAGATTATGGTTCATTCACTATACCGATCGTCGTAGGAGATATAGATATTGATGATGCCTTATGTGATCTAGGAGCAGGAGTTTCCATAATGCCATTTATCTTATATGAAAGATTAGGAATAGGAGAACTTTCTAGCACCACTTTAATTCTTAGACTAGCTGATAGGTCTAAACGAGTACCAATTGGTGTGTTAGAAGATATGCCTGTTAAAATTGGAGAATTCTATGTTCCTGTGGATTTTTATGTGTTAGAAATGGATGATAACCCCCATGCCGAAATTCCTGTTATTGGGAAGACCATTTTTAAACACAGTCAAGGCATTGATAAATTGTGGCGATGGTTCAATCGAAATTGGACCTAGGTGAGGACAAGGTAAAATTTTATCTTTCTAAAATGATGAAAGCACCTACTTGTTCTATGGATTGTGATTTGTTTGATGCTAATGTCTCAAATAGTGATATAGTCGATATTTCCGTGCTAACATTTCTTGAAAGTGAAGGAAAGACAGATGAAAATATGTCGAATCTCATGGATGAAACCGAGTACTCGACCGAGTCATTTTCGGTCGAGCAGAATTTGACCGAGCAAGAACTAACCGAGCAGGAACTTACAATCATGAGCAACTCGAGCAAAGGTAATGAATTTGGTCAGGAATTGAAACCTCTTCCACCAAATCTAAGGTACGAATTTTTAGTTTCAGAAAAATTTTCGCCAGTAATCATAAGTGCTTTGCTAAATCAAAATGAAACTATGAAACTCATGCATGTTTTACGTACACATAAAGATGCTATAGGACACTCTATAGATGATTTAAAAGGAATTAGTCCCGACGTATGCATGCATAGGATTCGTTTATGCGATGACGCAAAACCATCTAGGGAGTTTCTTAGGAGACTAAATCCCAAATTAGGTGATGTTGTTCTGAAAGAAATAACAAAACTTAGAGATGCAGGAATCATATACTCGATCCCCTATTCAGATTGGGTCAGCCCAATCCACGTCGTTCCAAAGAAAGGAGGATTAACCGTAATTAAAAACGAAAATGATGAATTAATCCCTACTAGAACCGTAACCGGATATAGGATGTGCGTCGATTATAGAAAACTTAATAAAGCAACTAAAAAAGACCATTTCCCTATTCCATTCGTGGATCAAATGTTGGAAAGACTTTCCGGGCACGAGTACTTTTGTTTCCTCGACGGGTATAGTGGATTTTTCCAAATACCTATCCACCCCGAGGATCAAGAGAAGACCACGTTCACATGTCCATATGGAACGTTCGCGTATAGAAGAATGCCTTTCGGGTTATGCAACGCTCCGGGAACTTTTCAACGGTGTATGATGTCCATTTTCTCCGAGTACCTCGAGAAGACTATGGAAGTTTTTATGGATGATTTTTCAGTTTACGGGGACTCGTTTGACGATTGTTTATCGAATCTATCCAAAGTTCTAGCTCGATGCATTGAATGGACCTAGTTCTAAACTGGGAGAAATGTCATTTTATGGTTCAAGAAGGAATAGTGCTCGGACATCTAGTTTCAAAACGAGGAATAGAAGTCGACAAAGCCAAGATCGAGGTGATCGAGAAGCTACCACCGCCTAAGGATGTACGAGGTATTAGAAGCTTTCTCGGACACGCCGGATTCTACAGAAGATTTATCAAAGACTTCTCGAAGATAGCAAAACCACTCACAAACCTTCTCGCTAACGATGTTAAGTTCGTGTTCGATGATAAATGTCATGAAGCGTTCGAGACGTTAAAGAAGTTACTCACAACCGCCCCGATCGTTCGAGCACCAAATTGGGATTTACCGTTCGAACTAATGTGCGATGCAAGCGACGGAGCGATTGGAGCATGCCTCGGACAGAGAGTTGATAAACGTCTTCATGTCATTCAATACACGAGCAAGGCACTCGATGCAACTCAAGAAAACTACACAACAACCGAGAAGGAGATGTTAGCGGTAGTTTACGCATTCGAAAAATTCAGACAATACCTCGTTGGATCAAAGACCATTGTTTACTCGGATCATGCAGCACTCAAATACTTGATGAACAAAAAGGACGCAAAACCAAGACTTATTAGATGGATCCTTTTATTGCAAGAGTTCGACATAGAGATCAGAGACAAGAAAGGAGTCGAGAACGTAGTAGCCGACCATTTATCTAGACTCGAGACTACCTTAGAGATAAAGGAAGTGGAGACCCTATCAAGGATTCATTCCTAGGAGAATACTTGTTATCATAGACTCAGCTCAAACAAAGACCCTTGGTACGCAGATTTTGTGAACTATCTTGTTTGTGGAACGCTACCACCAGAGATCACGTATGCACAAAAGAAGAAATTTCTCCGAGACGCTACTCGATACTATTGGGACGAACCTTATCTTTATAAGTTAGGAGTCGATGGCATATATCGTACGTGTGTAGCAGAAAAAGATCAACATAGAATCTTACGCGAATGTCATTCTTCATTCTCGGGAGGACACGGATCCACATCCAAAACAGCCGCTCGAGTATTGCAGTCGGGATTCTATTGGCCAACTATTTTTCAAGATGCTCATAAGTATGTTCAATCGTGCGACGCTTGCCAAAGATCGGGAAACATCTCGAGGAGAGATCAGATGCCTCAGAAGGGTATACTCGAAGTAGAAATTTTTGATGTATGGGGAATTGACTTCATGGGACCTTTTCCTTCATCTTACGGAAACAAGTATATCTAGTAGCGGTTGACTATGTGTCTAAGTGGATAGAAGCCATAGCCACACCACATGCGATGCCAAGTCCGTAAGAAAGTTATTTAAGAAGATCATTTTCCCTAGATATGGTGTACCTCGAACTATCATTAGTGACAATGGAACGCACTTTAAGGAGAAACAACTCGAGAAGATGCTTCGAAAACATGGAGTATATCACAAGATTTCGACACCTTACCATCCCCAAACCAGTGGTCAAGTAGAAGTTTCAAATAGAGAGATCAAAGCTATTTTAGAAAAGACCATTTCAGGAGCAAGGAAGGAATGGGCGTCGAAGCTAGATGACGCACTATGGGCTTATAGGACAGCCTACAAGACCCCTATTGGTATGTCTCCATACAAACTTATCTTTGGAAAAGCTTGTCACTTGCCGGTAGAGATCGAGTACAAAGCCATGTGGGCTATCAAGAATATGAATTTCGATACTAGAGCTGCAGGGAAACACCGTATTCTTCAATTACATGAACTCGAGGAGATACGCCTAAACGCCTATGAAAGCGCGAGAGTCTACAAAGAGAAAACAAAAAAGTGGCACGATAAGAAAATCATTGAGAAGAGATTCACAGTAGGAGACGAAGTGCTACTCTACAACACTAGGTTGAGATTATTTCCAGGAAAATTACGTTCCAAGTGGTCCGGACCATTCAAGATATCTAAAGTTTTTGACGACGGACACGTGGAATTATTAGACAAGGAAGGAAACACATTTAAGGTCAACGGACATAGACTGAAGATTTATCATGCTGGAGACCAATGCTATCTAGTAGAGCAACTCAATCTCTATGAGGTCGGGTAACTAAGAAGTGGAGCATATCCTCTCGAGAAGGGATCCTAGCAAAGGACTTCTCGAGTGTGTTTCTTTATATGAAGACACGGCTACGTCCTTGCCAGGACGTTAATCTAGGCCAGTAAGTATTTATTTTTCCGCATTTATTTTTTCCGCACTTTATTGCTTTCTAGAGTAAGTAGTATTCTTTAGATTAGGAAAAATTTAGGTGTGGGGTAGAATATTATTTGGGAAAATTCCGGGGTTAAATTCTTTCACTCGATCGAGTAAACCACCAACTCGACCGAGTCACGTGACCCAAATTAATATAGATTAAACAATTTAAATGAATTCCTATTTCATTCGATCGAGTAAGATTCTTACTCGACCGAATTGAACCGCCAAAAACTTAAATAAATTCGTTTAAATAATTTAATCCCCCCATTCGATCGAGTAAAAATTTTACTCGACCGATTCACACCACCCAAAAACAAAATAAAAAATTTATAAATTAGAATTTAAATTTGGTCATATAGGAAATTGTTCTAATTTAATTAGACCAATTTAATTGGACCCATTGGAAATTGGTCCAATTTAGAAAACCCTAAACATCACTCGACCACCTTTACTCCACCTACTCGACCGCTTCAACATCACTCTCAAGATCCAAAATCCCTAGCCACCGATTCACTCGACCAAACCCTCAAACCTAAATTTCTCAACAATGTCGAGCGGACAAGGATCAAGCATGGGAAGAACAAAACCCTCGCAAGGAGATTTACGGTTTTCAACCCATGCTCACAACTTAGCTTTAGGAAACCATTCCAAGAGTCAAGGATTACTCAAGACTTTTGCGGCTCGAGCAAGAAGGAAGTGGTAAGTTCCGTTGCACCTCACAAACCTACTATGATCGAGCTTGGAATTTATGAGATTGTGGACAACATATTTATCAATGCCGGTTTGATCGAGTGGGAGTATTTGATGGGGAAGCCGACACACCACAACCTTGTGGTCGAGTTCTTCTCAAGTTTTGAACCGTTCTATAATGATAATGAGTGTGTGTCGTGGGAGTTTGAGATTAATGGAAAAGAATTCAAGGAGGAGAAGGAGGATATGGACGGAGAATGGTTCTCTCCCGGAGGTGTTATTCCATTTTGCACGGATGAGATGAGATTGGAAGTATGGAGGAAGCTAACCGGTATGCGAGAATATGACCCTAATTGCTCACCCAAGTGCCTAACGGATGGAGTATGGAAATACATCCATCGGATTATTTCTACGAACATCAACACTCGTGTTGACCAAGGTGCTCGGGTATCTCGGGAAGACTTGGATTTGATGTACTTCATGGAGCGAGGAGACTCCATTGATTGGTTTTATGTCTTCACCGAGCGGTTCAAGAAGATGATCAACCCTAAGGAAAAGAGTAAAGCACTCGGTTGCTCATCTTTCATCACTTGCCTCGCGGAACGCTCATATTTTATGTTTAAAAGCAAAGGAGATTTTAGACCGCTCGATACCGCCCGTTTGGTCACTATGACGTTGATGGATAGGAGGAGCAAGGATGGGTATGTACAAAGGAAATGCCAAGCGCGCTGACCGGAAAGGAAAGAAGAAGATGAACGAAGGACCGAGCTTCGAGTGGGAAGAGTGCTAGGAAAGCCTCTTTTAGTTGTTTATTAGTGTTTGTTGTTGGAACTTTTTGGACGTACCGTTTGCGGTACTTTGTTGTTGTTAACTTGAACTTGCGCGTACATGTTCTCTAATTGCTATTTACCCTTAGAATCGCCAAGTTTTAAGAGCGCAAAGTGAAGCAAAAGGACATTGCTTCACTCGACCGAATCTATGGATCATTCGGTCGAGTAACTTACCAACACTTAAACAACTCGACCCAAATTAGAAAAATCAGATTTTTAACCAAAGCCCACTCGAGCACTTAGCCCAATTCTTTCCTAAAAAACAAAATATCTCGAGTAACCTTAATAAATATTCATAACTTCCATATATTAAATCCTTGATTAATCTTTGATTAAATCTTTGATTTAATATTCCATTATTAGAAACCCTTGATATACAAATATTTATCACACTTTATTAGGTAAGTAAATACTCGAGTAACCCTAGAGCTTCCAAAATTATACTAATATAAGAACCGATCGAGTAGCATGGCATAATCACCATACTCGACCAAATCACCATACTCGACCGATTCTACATACTCGAGCAACATGTCTCAATCCAACCTACTAGCCAAAAACACCAATGCACCCTCCCAAAGAAGAACTCATGTTGAGTTTGTTCACACCTATGACCCATCCTACCCACCAAATTTTGACAACATAGACCATGCACGAACCTATGAAAGATTATTTGAAGATGCAAACCGACTCAAGCCTTTAGTGAGCTCGATAGCCCTTCATGACAAGACAATGCAAAGCCTTGGCATTAGTGCCAAAGTTTATGACATGTTTAACCGAGCTGCACTCGATGTGGATGTTGTTTTCAACAAGCAATGCTATAAGGAACTTGTCTATGAGTTCATTGCTTCGTTTGAACCTGTGGAAGGAGAAGGTTTTGCATATGATTATGAAGGATGGAAATTCAGAATTCAAGATTTGGATTTTTATTGGACTCGACAAGAAGCATATAGACATCTTGGATTTCCTGAAGGAGGACTTTGTCACTTGGCTACGGAACAACAAAGAATTCAGATTTGGAAAGACATTAGCCGCCAAGATTTCATTACCAGACTACCCTTCACCATCCTCTATTAAGAATCCGTTTGGAAGTACGTGCATCGTTTGATTGCTACGAATATTAATTGCCAACCCGAAACTGTTGATGTAGTTACCCGAGAGGACTTGAATATTATGTGGGCACTCGACCAAGATGAACATATCAATTGGTTTGATGTGTTTACAACTATGTTCAAGGGTATGCAGCAGGCATACTACTCTTCACAGTACGTGGGTTGTACTTCATTGATCACTAGCATAGCCATCGGTTGCCAATTTATTCTACCCGAGAGATACACAGAATTTCGAGAATTGGACTTTAACCTGTTAAGGAAATTAGCATTCTTAGCCAAAAAACCCGCCAGATTGGAATTTGCCTATAAGGAAGTAACTGAGGAAGAAGACCCCTCCGAGAACGCGCGCTCGGTTGGGAACTTCAATGATACAAGCAAAGATAAGGGTAAGGAAAAAGCTACCTCGAGCAAGACGCAGTCCAAGAAGCCTAAGAAAAATAATTCGGGTATTGAGTGGTATGAGGTTCGTAGGGTGACTATCAAAGAATTTCGCAAGCCTAGAGGAGAACCAATAGAGATCGAGTCTGATGATGATTAAACCTTAGTTTCTTATTTCTTCTACAAATAATTATGTCTTTGTTTGGAAAACAAAGTTATCAATAAAGAAGAAATTTATCTCTTACCAAATTTTAGGGTTACTAAAAATAAAATTCAGAATTAAAACACCTTGAACAAAAAATAAAACTCAATTAAATTCTGAATTTTGGCCGAGCCCACTCGACCAAGTACGAATGTCACTCGACCGAGTGAACCTGAACTTAAACCGAAATTAAAATCTTCCATCCAGTCGAGTCATCTGGTTCACTCGACCGAATAAAACTTTTGGGCCACCACCTTAAACATTAAACAAAACCTAGCCCAACTACACAAAACAAAACCTAACTCGACCGAATTTATTTATTCACTTAAGACCAAATGGAGAGTGGTCGAGTTAAGGAGCCACGATATAGAAGTTGTGAAAGAATGGAAATTTCGTTTGGAAACAAGACTTAATTGCCTATACCTTCATAGTAATAAGGGAAGATTCAAAAACTAACTTTCACAACTAGAAAACAGATTGATCGAGTACTTGACATGTGCACTTGTTTGAACATTTTAACTTACTTATTTATCATGTTGCTTTGTTTTTTATATAATGACAAATCTTTGTTAGCATTGCAAGAATGATAGATGTGCAGCGCATTGGAAAGTCAAGATACGAAGAAAATGTCAAGAACGAAATACTCGACAACCAGCTAAGTATCTCTACACCTTAATCTTAATTTATTGCTTAGGGACTAAGCAAATTTTTAAGTGTGGGGTGGGAGTAGTATGCATACAAATTTTCATGATATATACATTGCATACTTTTTAAAAATTTGCATACATCCTACTATTTAAATGAAAAACACGTTGAAAAATGTCAATTAAACATTCTAAATAAGATCGAACACTTAGATTAAAAATGTTTGCTGAGAAACTCATGAATTGAAAATTTTGAATTGAACGATTTTCATGATAGAAAATTTATTTCTTGTGACTTAACATAAGAGCTTGCCTAGTTTGATTTTTCTTAGAAATTTTTGACATAACACCTTGAGAAAAGCTAAGTTTTATTCCAATTTCATAGAGGAAAATTTTGAACGAACATGGATAATATTTCATAAAGCTTTTGTATTGCCTTTAGGTGACTTAAGCATATCTCGTAATATATGGTGCATTTGTTGTAACACTCGAGTTAATATTTTGGCATCTAGTCAAGTCTTAAGTGTGGGGTTATCCAATAAAGTCGAGCATTTGCCGAGGGTTAGGAAGGTAAGTTCCCCCTTGAAAGTATCTGCTTTGACAAAACAAGAAAACAATTGCCGAGGGTTAGGAAGGTAAGTTCCCCCTTGAAAGTATTTGTTTTGAAAAGAAAAAAAAATATAAATAGAAAAAAATATAAAAAAAAAATTATTAATTCGTTTCCCCACTTAAGTCCTTGCTGTTGCCTAAATAATTTTGCGACTCGAGTGAAGCTGTCGAATGATAACCATTGAGAATTGCTTAGGGACGATCCTTGTACTTATGTACGTAGGCATGACATGCTTTTGAAAGAAAAATTCATGAAATATGTGGTAATTATCCGGAATTCCTCTACTCTTATGGATTACGACGTGTAGTCTAATTCTTGGGCAAGAATTCTTGACCTTGACCTTATGGACTAGCCCTTGCTAGCATAGGTGATTGGTTCGGTAAAACTCCTCTTGAATATTGTGTTTTACTTTGTGATTTTCGGTGTAAGTTGGGAATGGAGAGAAAGGACAAACCAAGGTTAGTTTCTTATTGCTCGAGTTACTTTGAAATTTATGACTATCGTGATTTGAAGTGATTTTCAATAATTTTTCATGCCATGAATGATCAGCTATACTTTGAAGTGTTTATGATTAAAGAATAATGCAAAAGAATGTTTGTTGAATTGACTAGCTATGTAAATGAATACGATGAATGGATGATGTGCAGGATTTGTGAGTATTCCGTTATCTGAAAACTCTCACGAGACTAAAACTCGTCCGCTAGGGCAGCCTAGAGGTTTAAAGGCTTAATGCATATGCTAAATGCATTCGTGATTTTCTACGACAGTGAACTAGGATTAGATTAACTTTAGAAATCTCAGGAGTAAGAAATAAGCTTAATACTTGTTCGGGACGAACAAGGATTAAGTGTGGGGTATTTTGATCAGTGTTAGAAATGTCTATTTTAAGCCCCTACTTTTATGCTTATTTCATATGATTTGAATGTAAAATATATTACTTTTGATACTTTGATTGATGTTTCAGGTCAAAAGCACGGTTTACACTTTACGAAGGAGCATAAATGGAAATATGAGGAAAAGCACGTGAATTCGGCCTAAATCAGACATAATTGGAGCATTTCTGCAATTCTTAGACCGAGTCCATTAAAGAACCTTACTCGAGCAAAAACAGCCGAAGACCTAAGTTACTCGACCGAGTAAATACACTGCTCGAGCAAGTTGTCACGTGACCAAGACCCTTCGTATGGATTATCTACATTAACTCGAGTGAATTAATACAAGAAGATAAATGAAGACCTTTCATTCTACCCGGCCATTTAAGATGAGAAGATAAGGAAGAACTCTACATTTACTCGGCCATTTATGATTGGAGTTAAAGCAAGACCTTTGAAGTCACTCGAGCCCTAATGAACTACACTATATAAGCATCACAAGAGCTTCAAAGCAAAGTTGGCTGCTGCTGCCCGAGCTACCTACGGGGGCTGAAATAATAAAGTGATTGATCATAGTCGAGTAAACCAAGTGAAGAAGAAGGAGCCGAGAGAGCTCAAGATACCGTTGAATTATTGAAGATTATTTTGTACTCGAGATACCGAGGAGAATAGCAGCAGCTTTGGAGCTCGACCGTGGATCATCAATCACTGAGAATTTCTAAACTTTACTCTTGTTTTATTTACAATCGTTTTACTTTTAATCGTTTGAATATGTTTGCTTTATCACTCGAGATGAGTGAGTAGTTCTCTTTATGATGAGGATTTGATGAATCTCTAATGTTATGAATAACTAGAACATGATTATTTAATTTATATGAATCAATTCTTGTATGATAATTGCGTGTGTTGAATCATACCCGAGCTTAATCTTCATAAAATAGGTGTCCTGACAAAACATCTAGAAGTGTAGGCCGGAGTAGTATATCTAGGGAGGGGACCGAGAGGTGAACTTAGATTATTTAGGATTCAATACAACCATTAGATCAAGTATATTAGCAAAGCGAGAGCAGCGAGTATATTTGGTGCATGAATGTAATAATAAGCGTATTTAGACAAGACTAGTGAAATTCCAACATTCGAGAGTGAGGAAACTCTAGTTGAGTAGATGTTTAGGTGTGATTCCAACATTCGAGAGTGAGGATTCGTATGCTAATGCTACTCAGTCTAAATTCTATAATATAAATCCAACATTCGAGAGTGAGGGTTTATATTATCATATAACTATGCATTCTAGATTAAATTGTCATCAAGAAGGAAATTCATAACTATAATATAAATGCAACATTCGAGAGTGAGTATTTATATATCTTGTTTGAGTGAAATCATAAGTATTAGTAGAGGATTCTCATCCTTGTCATAGTTTTTAATATTTGATAACGAAAACCTTTTATTTAAACATTGCCCTTTGAATATTGCCTTTTAATCACTGCTTTTGAACACTGCCTTCTGAATAAACAAGACGCTTAAGAACTAAAGTTAAAGCTAGTAATTGAAACTAAAGAATTAAAAAGCTAGTAATCGAGTTTGAAATATAACTTGATTCCACTGTTCCCTTGGGTTCGACACTAGGTCACCCCTAGTTCTATAAATTCTTTTGAGTTGCGTGGTGGAATATTTATTCGACTATAATGCACACGTCAGGCTCGTGTCCTTGAAGCCAATCTTTCGCTCCATCGGTTAAAGAAAATGGAAATAGCTTCATGTAAACTATTTCTCTAGGTACTCCTGCAAATTTATACGTACGGCATAGTTCAGTATAAAATTATAAGATGAATCGTGAGCGCGTTTACCGTATCCGCTCGAATGATTCACTCTTGATCATTGATGAGTCCTCCCTTGAAGTTCAAAATCGTATCCTTCTTCATGTGGAATGTGAATCGGAGAATCATAACTTCCAATGGTTGGAGTTATGTAGTACTCGGCTGGTTGCTCAGACCTCTGCCCCTGCTCGAGCGGCTCCTTGCGGGTCGAGTAAGATTTCATATCTGGTCGAGTAAGATTTCTGATCGGTCGAGTAAGCTGCTTTTGATCTCGGTTTCTTCGGTATTGTCAAAGGAAAATTCCACAAATTTGAGGGTTAAAGGTCTAGAAGATCTCGAAGAGCTAGAACTTG
>QZGG01002161.1:0-44055 GCA_006409495.1 Sedum album
TTTTCCTGCTGATCATAATACTGCAGAAGAATTAGATCTCACACTCAGGCTTTAAGTCCATAATGTTCTTTATCAACTCAATTTGTGTTTTTTTCTTCCTTTTTTCTTGTCTTTTTGTTTTAATGTTACAATAAGTTATTTATTATTTATAAAGAATATTTTTTACACCTATTAAAAATTCAGAATCGAACAATAAAAAATCATATTTAAATATATCCATTTATTTAGATTTTTATAGGTTATCAAAATGGAGTCATTAATAAATTGAGTAGAAATTATTTTGGACACAAATGACGAAACTGCCCCTGAGTCTTACCTCGTTGGGCCAGACAGATAGGCCCAATCCAAATTCCAAAAGTACTTTCGAGAATACTACATTACCTTATAAAAACAACGTATGTTGGTTATTTATTTTTGAGTCCTTTTGTACGTTCTATATTATTACCACTTTGACCCTCAAAACTTCATCAATTCCAAATCGCACCCCGCGGACTGCGGTCAGGCTTCTCCAGATCGATTCCGGTTTTCGTCGATCCGCAGATTCTTCCGGATCTGATCAAACCACCGACTCCGCCTCCGATCCTCACACGCCTCCGTTTTTCCCTTTGTTAATAATTAATTTTTTCATGTTCATTGATTTCCTGGTTTCAATACTGTGATTTGACGTTATGAGGAAGAAGCTCGATACACGGTTTCCTGCTGTAAGTATTGATTTTTATTTTATTTTTAGGGTTTCGATTTGTCTTATTTTGGTGCTCAATTGTTTACCTAATTTATTGATTCATGTGTTTATTGGACAAAAAATGGTGCAAATTAGGGTTTGGAGGTTTTGAATTTTGTTATGGTTTGTGTTGATTTTTTGGGTTACAGGCTAGGATTAAGAAGATTATGCAAGCGGATGAGGATGTTGGGAAGATTGCATTGGCTGTTCCTGTCCTGATGTGTATGTGATTTTTTTTGTTTTTTTACGAATTGCTGTAGCTGTTGTCACTTTAAGGAATTTTTTGGGTTCGATAGATTTATGTTGTTTATTTTTCTTGCAGCAAAAGCGTTGGAGTTATTTTTGCAAGATTTGTGTGAACGTACTTATGGCATCACAGTACAGACGGGAGCAAGGACGGTCAGCTCTTTGCATTTGTAAGTGTTTGATGCTGCTGCCATTGTTCTTATACATATTGAGTGAAATAAAGCGCCTGAGATCATATCATATATTCATATGTAACTGCTACATATATTTTTAGCATTTAATTGTGTTTACAATTTTCTCTTAAAAAAATAACTTTTATCTACACAAGGCCTGCTTTAACCTTCGTACTTGAGAATGGATAATTAGTGAACCATTAGAAATAATAATGATCCGCGAGAGTTGACGCATTGAGTTTATCACGTCTTTTCGCCTTATGAAGCATTCAATTTAAAAAGCTAGCTAATACTAAAAAAAATTTATGGCAGGAAGCATTGTGTTCAGAGATACAGTATATTTGACTTTTTAAAGGAAGTTGTGAGTAAAGTCCCAGATTATACACATTCCGGTTCCTCTGGTGAAGTCCGAACCATCTCTAGGAGAAGGTTAGGATTTGTCTCTTTGGTTTTTTTGGTGCTCATGTTTATAGATCCAGATTTATTGAATAAAAGTGTTGATTTTTTAGCAGGAAAGTTGCTGGAGAAGAATTATCAGACAGTGATGAGCAGTCAAAGAG
Organism: Sedum album; assembly: GCA_006409495.1. Lineage (NCBI taxonomy): Eukaryota > Viridiplantae > Streptophyta > Magnoliopsida > Saxifragales > Crassulaceae > Sedum > Sedum album. Next base: position 1,701 of record QZGG01002161.1, read on the forward strand.
GAGTCGAATGGTAAGTTTATGTTTTTCTTATGGTGATAAAATCTTGTGCTGGTCCATTGTATTTTTATCCCTTTTTAGGCGTTCATAATTTTAAAACATGTATAAAAGCAATCTTGTCAAAAAGGAGATGATAATGAAATGTAAGATTTAGATAGGTCCATGCTTGACAAGAGGAATGATGAATGTTTTCCTTTGCAGCAAGAGATGAGCCACACCACTGGCAATGGGAGGGGTAGAGGCAGAGGTCGTGGACGAGGAAGAGGAAGGGTCGGTCGTGTGGCTGAACTGGATCATTTTGAACATGATATGGAACCAGAATCATCCACACCCAGACTTGATGTCACCCAAGCTGGCAAAAGCATGGGTGGAGACCTGGCAAGTGGTGTAAATGAAGACGCTGATGTCTTGACCAATCCGGTGGTTCAGAAGTTTGATCTAAATGCAGAAATCAAGGAAAATGAAAGTATACCTGCTTTGGCAATTCCTGAAAATGTTTCATCGCAGCTTCCTATCCAACAAGAAAACCCTGAATTGACTCTTACCGAAATAGATAGAATAGAAATCAATCCACTTCAATTAGGGAGTATGCAGTCAACATTTGACGACGAGGATTATGATGAAGATATGTAAATCTCTGTCAAAACTACTCAAATTGCTGCAGATGTTTCCCAGGAATACAGAGGATGGTGAATAAAGAAATGGGCTGCAGACTGGAGATACATGTATCTAGGAGAGAGGAAGTTTGTTGTATGTGCAAAGGACTTGTGCCACAGCATTCTGATTACCAATTAATTAAGAACTTGTTACCTTCTGAAAGGGATTATTGCATTGCAACACAAGCCCTTTAAATGTACGGGTGGCCCAGACTCTGACATGAGATGAAAAATGCTCTAGTTCTAGGGGTTGATAATTTTCATCCGTGAAGTCTCAGAATGCCTTTTTGGCTTCTTTTTGGAATTAGGTGAAACTAAAACTAAGTCGTTTAAATTGTATATACACGGAGACAATTAGTCGAACACTACCGAGCATTGCGTCAGACACTTCTTCGCGTTGCCGATTCGCCTTTTCAGTTTTATTCTCCGGCGATGCAAGACGCTAAGATGGATAACGGAAGTGTGAAGAAATTGGCACCATCTTGTGACGTCGACGCGCTGAAGAAATGCTTGGAAGAAAACAATGGAACTACGTCAAGTGTCAAGCACAGATCGAAGCTTTCAAGTCCTGCTCCATCAAACGTCCAGAAACCGATAATTCAGGTTTCAAAAAGATCCAATTTTACCTTTTTATTATTTTGAAATGAGTTGGTTAGGTATTCTTTGTTAGGGTTATCATTGTTGTATCAGATTTGATGAATTTAGACTTTGATAATTTTCTAATCTGCGCATTCATGTTTAATTGAAAAATGAAAAAAACCTGAATCTGCGAAGAAGTTATGGTTGCTAAGCTGTCATCTTGGTTTACAACAGTATTTGATTCCATTGAGAGAAGCTGCGAATAAGTTATGGTTGCAAAGCTGCTGTAGTCGCAGTTCCCAAAAGCTTTATTTTACTTATTTTTGTTCGTCATAAGGCATTTTTGGTTTTAGAAAAGGCAGGTTGGTAAATGATTGTTATGTATGATGTAATCCTCTCTGTACATATGAACTATGAAATGCCGCTATGTTTAGACAAGAAGTGCTATTGGTTTTGCGGATGTGACTTTCATGATATTTTTTAGTGTATTTGGTAAAATTTGATGGCCTTCTTCTTGGCACTGATGAATTATTGAATACGTCAAGTCATTGCATTTAATCATACTAGTTTTCCAACATTTTTAACCTTATGGAAACATTGTCCCTCATTAGAGCTCATACTTGTTTTGCTATATTTGTAGCTAAAGTTAGGTTTTATGACGTGATACAGATATTGTTGAGCAGAGCCGTTAGTCTCCCTTGAAGTGTGAAGCATGGCAATCGAGTTTTCGCTGCAAGGCCACAGCTGACATTATGGACATTTTTTGTTCGGTGATACTTGCTCATAAATTAGTGCCAGTGGCTAATGTCGCGACATGATACTTCAGTTTTGAAAAACATTAGCTAGCTACAACAATTCTAAGCAAATAAATGTTGCAAACCGACATGTCTCCACATCTGTATGGTGAAAATCGTACAACAATCAAAATAATGCTTGTTCGAGAAGTACTATTACTAAAAAGTCTCCTTTGAGTGGAAACACACTACTGTCTGCGCACCTTTTTTGAATGAGCACCTTTTTCCTTCACTACTGTCTGCGCACCTTCATGACTCAGACAGCGTGTATGATGGCAGTGATGATGACCACCACAACATGAACACAGCATATAACGGATTTGCACCTAGCAATGTGTATCCTAATAGATCATGATACCCTGAGGATCACATTCCCGGACTATACAGATGACGCAGCTGGTTATACCTATATAAAACCTCCACCGGGTTTCAAGCTACGAAAATCTGGAGAAGGGGAAGATGAATACTCGAAATGGAGCCACCCTCAACTTGCAAACAAGATAAATATCAACCGGATCTCATTCTTCCCAAACCCTTGAAATGCAGGCATGGAGTGGTACTGTGGTTGACAACTTTATCAAAGTTTACAAGAAGTTACATGGTATCACAAGCCATACCCACAAATGTTTTTAAGTTTCTGCATAATACTATATGCACCAGCTTGTGTCTGTCCCTCCTTCGGCGATTTGAATATGAACCTAGACTTGTACGTCGAAGCAAATATGTCAGCAAACAGATTGTACTGGAGTAGAGCATATAAGGTAACAGGTATGCAGGCCATTAAGGATATAAGTACACTAGCTCCCTGCGATCCACGGTGGAAAACAATAAACATGCTCGATGTGAAGGCCACCATCATTGTCACCATCGACAAAAAGAGTGTCACTAGTCCTAGAGTCAGTTTTGCTGGTAGTGAGTGCAGAAAATCCTCCTCTTTATAACGTGAAGTGAGTATCGACAAGAACATAAGTATGCAAGTCGTCGAGGAGAATAAGGATATGGAATCAGATATCAAGAAAACTGTTAAAGCCTTTTTTTTCAAGAAGTTTGGTGTTCCATCGTCCGCTGTCCCTCCTGGCAAGGTAAATGCTGCAGCAAACATCACTGTGGCTATCAGAGTTGCAACCAGCATGCAAGATTGTGCAGTGTTTTTCATCCATGCCTCTCCCTCCTTTATCAACTCTTTATGATCCGATATGAATAATTCCTTCGGTGTCAACTGATCGTCGTTCTTCCTTTCGGTATATGAAGGCTGTACAATCTTCTCAACCTCCTGCACATTGTAAAAATCCTATCAGCAAAAGAGACATTTTCAGGCAGAACAAAAATTGCGTGAAAAAAATAGTCTGGATTTTTTGTATACCTGGAACCAGAGCAACTCTCTCTGGAGCTGCAGAGCTGCACCAGATACAATACCAAGTCGATTCGAGGGAGCTAATTTGGCAGCCAAGTGCAACATGTTATTGTTTCTATAATCATCATATAGAGCTATTAAATCCTTTATGGCTCCAAGTTCATAAATGATCTTGAAGATGCTCTCTTGCCTGTAGTAAACTGCAACATGGAAAAGGCTTCTTTTTCGAAGATCGACTTTCCATATCAAATCTGGATAGGACTTGAGGAGTATTGTGATGAACTCAACGTTTCCTAAAGCTGTTGCCACAAATAATAATGGCGTTGGCCCTCTTATAAGTTCTGATATGTCTTTCTCCTCTAATGTTCGCAGGATTATGTTCCAGAGCTCAGTTACTAATGTCAGCGCTTCAGAGTTCTTGTCGGGTTTTTTACTGACAAATATACTGGAGCCTAAAAACATGAAACAGCATCTTCAGACAACAGGTAACTTACCTGTTCTATTCCATAATATTTTGAAAAGGGTAACATACATGAGTTTACTAGTCCCTTCCAGAGGGCGCTGTCTTCATGAGCTTTGGAGGACAAAGGCTTCCTGGCCAGAACATGGAGTGCAGTTTCCTGATACTTGTCGCGAGCCACTGCCAGGTTCGGATGTTTTTGCAGCGTCTCTAGTGCAATATCTGCTCAGAAAAAACTACAAAGATTACAAGACTAATTTCTTCGTTGAGGCTTCGGCTTATGTTTGAAATCAGAGAATTTTTTCTTACCATACAAATTAGTATTGATGAGTGAAATAAAGAGATCCATGAAATCTTCAGGTTTCAGCTTCTGGTTCACATCAGTAAATGGTAACAGATACACAACCATGTCTCTATGTCCCAACAGGGCTGCCATATGCAATGGTGTCATACCCTCATTACCTCGAACAAGTGGAAGAGTTTCATCGCGGGACACCATTTCCTTGGCAATGTCTACTACTCCTGATGCAGCAGCAAAGCATAGAGCAGTGTTGTTAATCTTGTTTTTCAGAGCTATGTCTTCTGGAGTCATCTTTTGCACTAGCATTTTCACAAATGGCAAGTTCCTGGCTGCAGCAGCTATGTGCAGACCTGTCTCCCATTCTCTGGTAATTCTTGCTCGAACGATATCCGGGTATTGTCTGTAAATCTCTTGGCCTACAGAAACTTCACCCCTTATCGCAGCATTGTAAAATGGTACACCATATGTCAAGTACTCGTCTTTCGTCTCCCCTACAAAAAAACAACATGAACAGTGTAAGTTCATTCATATGAAGCTACTTATAAGTATAGATATCTTACTTGAAAGAAGGTATCGAGCTGGCAATGGAGGTTGAGGGGCAGCCACTGCTTCTACCACAGGCACAACAGTGGCTGCCACTGGGGCATTTCGACTCCCTCGTTTCGAACTTTCACCTTTAGACATGATAAAATGTTGTCTGATGCACTAAAATGTCACTAGTTATTTGTTTTTGGCTTAGATTACCTGATGCTGATATATTCAGAAGTTCTTGGAATATATACATATGAAATTTTACGTGTTCTAATTTCAGGCATTTTCCTGGAAAGGCAGTGAAGCGTGTGACCGGGGATGGACCACCACAAGAGAGCCTGAAAGTCTCTATTTTCGACTGATCGGAGTTCCTTGTAAAACTTCAGCTAGTGGGACTGAAAATATCTTAAATGGAAGGTGTATAAGCCATGGAGCACAAGGAACACTTTACTGATGATGTGAACTGGATATTCGGAAATATATGACTTTAAAGATGCAAATGCAGCTGCAACTGGGAGGAAGTTGAGTGGAAATTCCTGACTTTCATAATGCAGACAAGTCCAGTGGAAGTACCACTAGTGCAACTCATGATCATAATTTCATTTTGAAGAAACCGCGTTGGTATGAAAAGTGTATATAAATCTGAGTTTGTCACTTGTAGTTTTACACTCAGCAGTAATCTTAAATATCACTACTAACATTCAGTACATTTGCGCGACAGGATGACTTCGCATAACCAAGTGAAGCCGTATGTGAGCTCGTTCAATACAGTTGATTACGGGGCGAACTCTGGAGTTTATGCACATCAGGGAAGAAGGCCTTCACAGAACCTGATCAAACCTAACAAGGCAACAGACAAGAATGCTGTCCATGATCAAGATTACATGAAACAAGTTAGCAGACATTCTTATACTCCTGTGAAAACCAACATAGCATCTTTTACAGAACCTGAGAAACCCATGCCTAGACGTAAAATGAATCAGGTCAGACCCAACCCTGCCTCGGGAAATTATAATGAAAAGCCGGTTTATGACTCTCAAGAAGAGACTTCAGAAGAGGAAGGGGTTTCAGGTTCAGAAGAGGATGAGGATGACTCGAAATGGTGGCGTCGACCTCCGATTTCAGGCAAGGTTAATACAAATGAGACCTCATTTGCAGCCTCTAGTCCTTAAAAATGCAAGCACAGTGAAAGAACAAATGTTGTAATAAGCTCATGTAGCAAGTGAACCACTTCCCTCTGTATTCCAGCTCTTTGTTACATTTTGGAGAATAAAAATACCAACTGCTACGATTCAAGTTAAACAGGCATTTCCACTTTGATTCGAGTTAAAGTTGTGAATCACTGCAGAACTAAAATCCTTTATGAACTGGTAAAATCATACATTATTATGTGTTATATGCATCTTACAGTGATGCCTACCGGATTTTTTCCGAAAAAAACATTCTGTTTCATATGTGCATACAAATGCAGTCAATCGATCAGCTCAACAGCCTGACCATGAAATATTCTGCAAAGACAGGATCTGATCAAATGGGCATTTATTGTATTTTTGCAGGGAAATAACTGAAATCACGAGTCTGATGCTTCTCTAAATTTATATCACTAGGAGCAGCTCAGTTATTACCAGTGACATTAAATATCAAGAAGATAAAAATGGTCCATGGAGGTTCATCGTTGATCGAAATGAGCCTCGTCCGGGACCTCAGCCTAAGCTGTTCTAGCTATAAATGGTCCTGAATGAATTTGGACTGTGTGTCTCTTTTTTTTCATGTAATGGTCCTGCGTCGACTGATCTAGTCCCGATCACCGAGCTCATTTAATTTTTGTCACATCGAGAATAATTCAAACATGTCCGTTTCATAATGTTTCAAAAAACACATAGATACTAACTTAATGACATTTTCAAAAACTGGCAACAGCTGAATCTTCATATAAAACAGTATCATGGAAATGGACACAGTTGTGGATTTCACATACACAGCTTCATTCGTGAATCTTTCAAGTACCCAAATGCTGTCCTTGTCGAGAAAAGTAACCCTGGGAATGTAATGTTTTGTTACTTGTTCCGGATTTTCGACAGTTCCATCATTCAAAGAACTAAAGATAAATAAAAGGAAACCTCATTGTAGAGTGCTCACCATGAATGCCAATTACTCTATATACAATTCCGCAACTTGCTGCAACTATTTTATACAACTTTATAGAAATTAGATTAGCAAGAGAAGAGGACATGGTTGACAATCGTAAAGTATTTCATACATACGACGACAGACAGTTATAGTAAAAAATATCAAAACGATATTTTTGACTCGCTATAAAAACTATAATCTGCATCAGAAATATAAAACATTGTATAGAGAAATAATAAATACATCAACATCGTGAAAACCAAAGCAGTTTCGAAAATCTACACATTCCCATTTCTCTCATCTCCTCTGTAAACATATTCCCCGGCAGTTGACCAAAATATCATTTGTTCTATCGAAAAACAGAACATCCCTCCCACCCACCAAACCCTCACAAATCCAATTCATTCTTATCAATACTTAATAAAGTTTGAATCTTTCATTCATCTACTTCTCATCTCTCCCCTTTCCCCATCTGGGTTTTCCTCTGCCTTCCTCCTCCCCAATTCCTGAGCATTTATCCACTGTCTGTGTTTGTCTCTGGCGGTGATCAGAGGTTTGTGGGTCAACTCCGATTGAAGCAGAGGATGAGTTCATCAAATGATGTTCTTGTCCCCAGGAAAAAGGTATTAATTTGTTAATATTTATTTCTGAAAGAATTTAATTCCATATTTTCTGGAGATTTTTGTTGAATTAGGAACATAAAATTCGATCACATTTTCACCTAGAAAACTTTTTTAGGTTATTGAATGAAATTGTATTAATGTTATCCATTTATGGGCAGATTTGCATTGATTTGAGTGGACCTGGAGAAGTGTATCAGTTATAAATTCAAAATTTAATCTCAATTTTTCATCATCAAATTCATCGAATCCAAACCCAACCTGCACTGCAACAAATCTTAGTGTTTTAATTTGGTTGTAGATTCTATTAATGGTTATGTTCCATTTCAGCCATTTATTCAGAGGTTGTTTTCGAGAAGCGAGCAGAAGAACATGTCCAATAATCCACTGTCAGCTCCATCTCCTGCTAGGCCTGGTCTGTGTCTCTAGTCAGTTTTACCATTTGCGATTTTATGTATATTATTTCTATTTTTTCCTGAATTTTTGGTTGATTTGTAGAAACCCCGCGGTCAGCAAATGCGTCGTCGACTCTAAAAAGCCTGTTCTCGTTTCGTGCTGAATCTCCAATGCATCATGGTCCCAAGCAGCAGCAGTTTAGGTATAGTGTATTGCAAATATCGTTGCTTTCTTGTTTTGTTTAGTTATAACTCATTGTATCTTATATGTTTTTGTTTTTAATAGAATTTTCGTAGCAACTTGGAATGTGGCAGGGATCCCTCCGCATAATGGGCTCAACCTAGACGAGTTTCTACAAGTTGATAACCAGCCAGAGGCCGATATGTATGTCCTTGGGTAAGTTTTCCATTTCAAAAACTTCGATACTTTTGTATTTTTTGTTCTTTTTTACTTGAGGAATATGTTGATTTGGTTGATGGTGTTCAGATTTCAAGAGATTGTGCCGTTAAACGCTGGAAATGTACTTGTGGTAGAAGACCAAGAGCCAGCGGCAAAATGGCTTTCTCTAATCAACCAGTCTCTAAACAAGTCTTCGATCCCGGATGCCAGCTTCACATCACTATCAACTTCTTTCACCAATTCAGACCCTCTAGTCCGATCAGTCACGGCTGGCCGCTCTGGGTCACTCTTTTTCCCAAAAACATCCCTGAAAAGGTATAGCAAGAATTTCCGGACAGAAGAGAAGAGAAAGTTAAAGGTTTGCAACTGCAGCTCCAGCACTGTTAGAAAAAATAGGAGGGACTCTTGTTTTAGTTGCCAAACATCTCGCTTGAGCGAGGAAGATGAGTTTTCTTCTGAAGACGAGGATGAGTCGTCGAGTGTGATCACAGATGTGGTGCCAGGAAGTAACAAAAATTTGAAATATGGTCTGATCGTGAGCAAACAAATGGTTGGTATTTTTGTGACTATTTGGGTTAAAAAGGAGCTTGTTCAGTACATCGGACACTTGAGAACATCATGTATTAGTCGTGGCATCCTCGGCTGCCTTGGCAACAAAGTAAATTTTCATCCACACTCCTCCCATTGATTCACATCCCTGCGCATTTTAAAAGTTGCGTCTTAACTGATTTCGTTTCCTGACATTTTCATTCCTGCAGGGATGCATCTCTGTGAGCTTTTCCTTTCACCAAACAAGCTTCTGCTTCATCTGCAGCCACTTAGCTTCTGGGGAAAAAGAAGGAGATGAGCTGAGGAGGAACTCTGACGTTATCGAGATTTTAAGGAGCACACAGTTTGCCAATGTATGCAGAACAGCTCACCACAAAAAGGTGCCGGAAAGAATACTTGATCATGAGTAAGTTCACTTCAAATCTAATGTATACACATGTGGATAAAGCACTAGAATTAAGCTGAGCTATGTTGTCCTTAACTACAGTCGCGTTATTTGGTTCGGTGATTTGAACTATCGGATAGCACTGAGCTACGCTGATACAAAAAAGCTACTGGAGGAGAATGCTTGGGATGCGCTTCTTGGCAAAGATCAGGTAGCTATTATTTCAAGTAACTATACTTCTAGCATCTTGATCACAACGTTAGAAATTCGATGAAGAATTGTACGTTTTTATAGCTCAAGATAGAACTAGAAACTGGCCGAGTGTTCAAAGGATGGAAAGAAGGCAAAATTTTCTTCGCCCCAACCTATAAATACTCGTCCAACTCAGACATCTACTCTGGCGAAACAATTTCATCAAAGACCAAGAGGAGAACTCCGGCATGGTAAGTTCAAACCCATCACTTCATTCACCATAAGTTCGTATAAAACTCTATTTTTCTTAACCAAGTTACCATATACAGGTGTGACAGAATACTGTGGCACGGAAATGGGATAAGCCAGAGTTCATACATTCGTGGGGAGAGTCGATTCTCAGATCATAGGCCAGTCTGCTCTAACTTTATGGTAGACGTAGGCGTGATGGAAAATAAGGGAGCACATAAGAAATCCTCAAGTGTCTGTAACATGAAAGTTGGAGCAGAAGAGCTTCTCCCCATACCTTCAAGGAAAAGCCTACTGTAAGTTTTAGTCACAATCGCAAGACACGCCTCCTCGACCGTTGCCTCATTATGGATGAATGCCGTATGTTTTATTTTCATCATCTTGTTGCACAACAAAGAAGATTCAAATTTCTGATTCTGAATATTTTTTTGTTTTTTGTGGTGTGGTTTTGGGAATCATTGTAAATGTTGGATTTTGGATTTCATGCATTGAGTGTATAAATTTCATAGATGCTTTTTACACTGCCACAGCTGATTCAGTTTTATAATGTTTGAACCCGTTTCATAGTTTGATGCCTCCTGAGTTCGATTATTTTCACAAGTTTGCAAGATTTTTTGCTGTTTAAGATTAAAGATTCGGATCCTTATCTGGTGCAGCGAGCAGCTAAATATTGCGATTTAAAACGATCTCATTTCGACGTTTTTTACTAAAACACTAAATTATTTTTCGAAAAGGACTGGGGGTGGTGTAGAACTGTAGGGTATGAGAGCAGCTGATGGAGTTAAGTGTTTGTCATTTAATGAATACGAGTGTCTGCATCACTCTGTCAGTCAATTCCCGTGAAAGTTAGGAAACCAAATCCATCTCTAATTTCAATCAAAATCACTTTATGTTATTATCTGAAATTAAAATCTATACATAAATATGAGCCACGACATCCCATGGACTCACTGACAGTTGTGCATCTTATCCGAAATGAAGTCTTCTTTTTGATGGAAACTAGACCTCACTGCCCACTTCCCCACCACTCGCTTCCACCATTGCACTTAAAGACAGACCTTTGTTGCTTATGGAACGTCCGAATAAAATAAAAAATTGTTAAAACAGTTTCAAAATTGATTAATGTTAGTCTCTCGTTTGATGGGACAGAGGAACAGTCTAGCGGTTAGCTATTCATTCTCTATCGCAGCGCAGAGGTATCTGAATAGATTTTTTTAATGTAGGAATGCAAAAAAATTACTTTTTATATACTTTAATTTTAAATTGGGATAGGGGTCAGTTTCATAATATAATCAGTTACTTAAAAATTAGAAACCGAAATACATTTGGCCCGTTACAACGTTATTTTTACGTTACAGCGTTATTTTACGTTTCAAACGTTATATAACGTTACGTGTTTCAAAGACGGTTACGTTATGTCAGTTAACAAAATATGTAATTATTATAAATAATTTAAAAAATGATTATAAATAAGAAATTCGTGAAGAAGCCGACAAAGTAAAATGCGCCGACTAAACGACACCAACACCACAAACTTAACCACGGTTAGGATTTAACCCAAACACAGCTCAATTTTAAACTACTTTGGTTTCTCTCTTTCTTGCTGATTGATTCCGGAGTCGATGATCGGAGCTTGGAGCTGATTGATGAAGTGAAACCCATCGAATTTGGTGAGTAAATTTGTTTCACTTACTGCTGTTTTGTTATTAACAAGTTTGTACTTTGTAGTAGCTTGTTGAAGATTTGAAGCTGTGGATTTGATGGTTGATTGTTTGATTGATTTTTGAGTTTTTGTAGTTGCAGCTGTTGATCTTTTTTTGTTCTCTTTGTTTTTGGAGTGATTTTACTAGGGTTTTGTAGATCTGGCTGGGTGTGTTAGCTCTTAGCTGGTTTTTTGGTCAACATGTGTGTTTTGTTTGATTTTTAGCTGCTAAAGATTTGATGATTTGAGCTAATTTCATGGCTTTTGAAATGATTTCTTTGAATTGAAAACCTGATCTTTGCAGTAACTAATAAGGAACTTGGGTTTCTGAAGTTACTTGTAGTAAGTCGCGCAAGTGATTTTGTGTATCAAGTGTTTTATGCAGTTTTCGGAGCTTTCTTGGATGTCATTTGTTAAATAATTTTAACAGACAGACTTGATTCTTTTGCAGGAAAGCCACCTGATTTGATTGAAAAGCCAGACATACTGTTTTGGGCATTTTTTCCAACCAAGTGAGTCGTAGATGTCGATAAATTATGGAAGTGATTATTTGTTCTGTTGGAATTTTTGACTCATGATTTTTTGGGATGGCTGCTTGCAGGATAATGAGTATATTTGAAGAAATGACTTTTTGTGACAATTTAGACTTCTTTTCTGCTCCTCCAGCGGAATTAGTGGTGTCGCCTGAGATGGAGCCAGAGGCAACAGTTGAGGAGGATTATAGTGATGATGAGTTGGATGTTGATGAGTTAGAGCGGAGGATGTGGAGGGATCGAATGCTTCTTAAAAAGTTAAAGGAGCAAAACAAAAATAAGGAAGGGATTGATAGCGCTAAGCAGCGTCAATCTCAAGAGCAAGCTAGAAGAAAGAAAATGTCTCGTGCACAAGATGGTATCTTGAAATATATGCTTAAGATGATGGAAGTTTGTAAGGCACAGGGTTTTGTGTATGGAATCATCCCTGAGAAAGGTAAACCCGTCAGTGGTGCTTCTGACAACCTGAGGGCTTGGTGGAAAGAGAAGGTTAGATTTGATCGTAATGGTCCTGCCGCTATTTCCAAGTATCAGGTTGACAATTGTATTCCGGGTAGGGATGAGGAGAGTGATGCAGTTGGATCAACGCCGCACAGTTTGCAGGAGTTGCAAGATACTACTCTTGGATCACTCTTGTCAGCGCTGATGCAGCATTGTGATCCTCCCCAAAGGCGTTTCCCATTAGAGAAGGGTGTTGCTCCTCCATGGTGGCCTACTGGAAATGAAGATTGGTGGCCACAGTTAGGTTTGCCAAAGGACCAGGGACCACCGCCTTACAAGAAACCTCATGACCTGAAGAAGGCATGGAAAGTTAGTGTTCTGACAGCTGTTATCAAACACATGTTCCCTGACATAGCCAAGATCCGCAAGCTAGTCCGCCAGTCTAAATGTCTTCAGGATAAGATGACAGCCAAAGAGAGTGCTACTTGGTTAGCCATTATAAACCAAGAAGAGGCTTTGTCCAGGAAGTTATATCCTGATCGATATCCACCAATGAGCGTTGGGGGCGGTTCTTATGTCACTGACGATACTAGTGATTATGATGTTCAAGGAGTGGATGATGAGCCAAGCAATGAGAATGAGGATCGGAAACCTCAAGATGTGAACATGTATAGTATGAGAGCTGGAGGAGCTCAAGATAGGCTCATGATTCAGACACTGGCTCCAAATGTGAAGACTGAGATTGTGGACAGCAATCTTGATTATTTTCAAAAGAGAAAGCTTCCGCCTACACATGATGTGCAAATGACAATGGATAACAAAATATACACATGCCCGCATCCTCATTGCCCGTATGGTGATTACCGTCTTGGATTTCTTGACAGGAACTCCAGAAATAATCATCAAAAGAGCTGCTCTTACCAGAATAGCTCCTCGTCTCAAGGGTTTGCCGTACCAAACTTCCAAATTATCAACCAGAATATATCTCCTGTTACCATTTCTTTTTGTCAACCGAAAGCAGCAGGTAGTTTTATGAATCAGAATCCTCAGCATAATTCAGGGCTTGAACTTGCTGAAGATGCGCAAAAGAAAATATCTGAGCTTATGACTGTCTACAATGGTGGCATAGGTTTTAACCGCCTGGACAATCAAAGGCGTCATCCGCTTGAGCAGCCCCAACCCCAACAACAGCAACATGTACATCCACCACATGCCCAACAACCATTTCATATCCAAATGGATGACAACCTATATGCGCAAAGGCCTATACTGGGAAAAAATATACCAGAAGAAACAAACATGCCATTCGACAACTCAGTCTTTTCAACAAATGGAATTCAGTTCGATCAGACCAAAGTGTTCGACTCTCAGTTCTGCAATAATGCAAACAATAGTATGCCCGACTTCAGATTTGAATCACCGTTCAACTTCCCAACTTCCGATTTCTCCATGGATTCTCAAACAAAGCAAGACATGCCCATCTGGTATATGTGAAGTACTGAAAAAATTCATGGTGCCTTCAAAAAATCGCAAAGACTGTTCTCAACCACAGCATATAGCTACAATTAAAGAACGGTCGGTTGCCCCATGTTTAGCACAATATGCCTATCTATCTTGTCAGAGTATGAGGTTTTGGAAACTTACGATACGGTTCCAAAGCCCTGCTAGGTAGTTCGCGGAAAGGGTGAATAGAGGAAGGATCAAATGCCCTTTCCCTGAACTCATTAGTGTTGTTATCTTTCAACTTAGTTAGGGTGTGTGCCTTTTTGATGCTGTCGTTGGATGTCAACAAACGTAGACAATATGTACTGTGATTGAGTTGTTGGATATATATTTTCTTAATTCTTGCATATCTCTCAACAAAGGTAGACAGATTTTTGTGAAATGGATTTTTATTCATGCAACGGTTGACACTAATAATCGTGATTTTGAATCCTTGTGTATTTTGATAATTCAGCTAATTTTTTAATTAAAATAAATTTAATTTTAACCGTCAAATCAGTTAAAATCAACCATTTATAACAATCTATTTTAACCGATAAAATGTATTCAAAAGAAAATATTATAAAATAATTTGTGGACGAAGGGTAAAAATGTCAGGGTATATATAACCTCCGATCTTCACCATCTCATGACCTAATCAGCAAAGTAAACCCTCGAATTTGGCGGGAACGTCTCCGCAAATTTCCGCTCTTTCTGTCTCTCTCTCATCGCATCTCACTTCGCACTTCGTCCGCCGGAATCCGCTCAACCATGAACCGAAGCGGAAACGGGAACGGAAATGTTCGTAAGCGTCCGCCGCAGACGCCAGTTGCACAACAACAGCCGCCGGCTAAGCATCAAGCGACAGTAGAAGATGAGGATTTCGACGAGGAAGTTGTCACTGTCCAGGACTGTGATTTTGATGAGGAATCGCTTATTCTTAGGGATATGGAGGAGCAGGAAGCCCTTTCTTCTCGTTTAGGGTTTTGGGCTCGGCCGGCTCTTTCTCAGGCGTACTTGTCTCAGTCGCAGAGCGTTGGTATGTTGACTGAATTAAGCGTTTATGTGATCACAGTCCGAAATTAGGGTTTTTGAATTTTGGTTAATTTAAAAGGAAAGGAATTTCATTTTCTTTTTGATTCAGTTATGGTTAAAGGGCACATCAAGTTGTGGTTTTGATCTTAGGTTTTATTTCGTGTGTTTTTTGTGTGCAGCTTTTCAGCAGTTGGAGATTGACTATGTGATTGGCGATAGTCATCCACAATTGTTACCCACTTCATCTGGACAAGCTGCAATCATCCGAATATTTGGAGTGACTAAAGAAGGTACATTTTTCATACACACGTGGTTTATTCACAAACATAACATGATTGTGACATAGCTTATGCTCTTGCTTCTTCTATTTTATTCTCAAATATTTTTTACCATCAGGGCACAGTGTTTGCTGCCACGTCCATGGGTTTGAGCCCTACTTCTATATAAACTGTCCTCCTGGAATGGGACCTGATGACATTTCTCGGTTTCATCAAATACTTGAGGTTGATGAGGACCAATAGTCTAAAAATGAAGGGATTTTCTCTCAAGAATTTGCTAATTAGTTAATACTGAGGTCTGCATGTCTCTGTTTGTAGGGAAGAATGAAAGAGGCTAATAGAAACAGCAAAGTCCCCAAATTTGTTAGGCGCATTGAGATGGTTAGGAAGAGGAGCATTATGTATTATCAACAACAAGATTCTCAACCTTTTCTGAAAATTGTAGTTGCTCTTCCTACAATGGTGGCTAGTTGTCGTGGTGAGAGTCACTTGATACTCCACACTTTTCCTTCTGAACAATAGGTTCTTTGTACGGAAATGATCAGAGACCTATCAAATATATTTGACACTTATATCTTCATATTTATCATACAAATGGATTCCACAGTTTTAACACAAATCACAGTTTTATGATCATTACACCTTACACGTCAACTCAATTTATTACAGGCATTCTTGACAAGGGCATACAGATTGATGGTTTAGGAATGAAGAGTTTTCTGACTTATGAAAGCAATGTATTATTTGCTCTTCGCTTCATGATCGATTGCAATGTTGTTGGCGGAAATTGGATCGAAGTTCCTGCTGGAAAATATAAGAAGACAGCAAGGAGCATGTCATACTGCCAGTTAGAGTTCGATTGTCTGTATCCTTTCACAGGAAGCACATTAATGGAAGTGTCGAAACTTCAGACATTTAGTTATTACCAATAACATTTATTATTAGTGTTTATGGCTTAACAAGTATCTTAGGTATTCAGATTTAATCAGTCATCCTGCGGAAGGCGAATTCTCTAAAATGGCTCCTTTTCGTATATTAAGCTTTGATATTGAATGTGCTGGTCGCAAGGGCCATTTTCCTGAACCCAACCATGATCCTGTTATCCAGGTTAGCATCCACTATTCTATGTTTATTTTTGTGCGTTAGTGATATTTTAGAGGAACATATCACTGGAATTTCACTCTCACATACATCAATTTAGCTATCAGAAATAAAAAAATTAGTCTCTTTTATAGACCAGAGAGTCTAATTTGCAAGGTGCTTTCTAACTGTATACATTATATTAGGTGGCGAACTTGGTTACTTTACAAGGGGAGGGCCAGCCCTTTGTTCGTAATGTAATGACACTCAACTCATGTGCACCTATCGTTGGCGTTGATGTGATGTCATTCGAAACAGAAAAAGAAGTCTTGCTAGCCTGGAAAGTATGTTTTAAGCTCACTTAAACTCTCATTCTATATAGCTTACCGTTATACAAATTGTTTACCTTTTCCCATTATGTTACTGATCATGGGTATTTGGTCTAATTTCAGGATTTCATTCGTAAAGTAGATCCTGATATCATCATCGGATATAATATCTGCAAATTTGACTTGCCATATCTCATCGAGGTTTATTCTGTTTTGTACACATATGATGGTTTACAACCTTTTGTTTGCTTTATTTAGTATTTACATATTTTCTCTCAAAACATGGTTATGCAAGAACAACCTGGTATAACATTCTGATTGGAGTTGGACTTGATTGTTTTAGAGAGCTCAAACATTAGGAGTTTCTGAATTTCCAGTTCTTGGGCGCATCAAGAACAGCAGAGTCCGTGTCAAGGATTCAACATTCTCATCAAGGTGAATTGTAGTTTTATTCAATTTATCATTTAAGTCATCAATTGAATGTATGCATCCTAAAATTACATTCTTTCAAAATAAGCTCTGGTTGCCTTGTGTTTTTAGGCGGCTTATTTTGTTAGTTGATCTTTTGATATTTTTATTATCGTAAGACTCAATCCATTGTGCTGCATGATACAAAATGTAACATAAAATTATATAGACGGTGCAATATTAGTGTAATTTGCTGCCGAGCAGTATAGCAAACTTTGTCCACCTAATAATAATAGTGGCAGTAAATACAGACATCAAGAAACTTTCAGAAAATTGAGATTTGAGTTTGTACAATTATAAAGATTGCAACCAAAGTGTGAAATCCTGAAAAGCAATAAAGCAAGGTAGCCAGTGATTTTATTAAGAATTTGCAAGGCTTCACTGTCAACCACACTGAACATCTCGGTTCTACCTTTTCAATGATTATGTTTGTCTTACCATTGTAAATACGTAAATGTAACAACTCTTTTTCAGTATTCAGGAATGCTTTTTGTGAAAATTACTGCAGTGCAGATTACTTTGTATTTTATTATTTTATAATAGTTTCTCATGTTTATTATTACATGTGCTGTCTCCGAACAGGCAGTATGGAACAAGGGAAAGCAAAGAGGTCATTATTGAAGGAAGACTTCAGTTTGATTTATTTCAGGTATCCCAGCTTTCTTGTGCTTATGCTGATAGACAGATATTCTTGCTGTAGCCAAATTTGTGAGCATCCTTTTGGTTATTTTTTGCAGGCAGTACAGCGGGACCATAAATTGAGTTCGTATTCACTGAATTCTGTTTCCGCTCATTTTCTGGGTGAACAAGTACGATATTGACCTTATCAATTGCCCCATCATCGTTATGTTATACTTCTGTCCAAATAGGTTTTTTACAATTATTCCTCTTCCGTGTGATGCCTCACAATTTTTTGGTATAGCTATCTGACCTTTAGTTAGCAACTTTGTAGCATATATCCTATGTTTAACTGAGCTGACAGGCATTATTCAGCATCAGGTCTAATCTTAATTTTTACATAGAATTCATCCCTTGATGCCTCTCCCCTACCATTTCTTGTTTTCCATTAAACAAAGATTGTCTCTCATAAGACTAATTTAACATTTGGCTCTTTTTGGGTGGAAGAAAGAGGATGTCCATCATTCAATTATAACAGACCTTCAGAATGGAAACGCAGAAACCAGAAGACGACTGGCTGTTTATTGTTTGAAGGTGATTATCACTGGTTCCAAAAACTCATAATGTGAAGTTATAGCTATATTGTTGCAAGTGTTCATGGCCTAATAAAAGTTGATTTCTTGCTCTCTGTAATTATTGAGCGCTATGAATTCTTTTTATCAAGTTTGTGATAATAGAGTTGATTTGATGTTCTATCTGTATTTTCTAAACATCTGTCATTAAAATGTGAGGACAGTTACTGATTAAAAACCCAGTATCAGACCCAATATTTTGTATTTTGAATCAGTACATAAGTACATAACTTTTAAAATATTATCCTATTCTTTTAGCTAGCAAAAAATTTATCTGTGACCAATTATGACCTCCATTACATGGAAATCTTTAAACTTTCCATAGCTTCAATGTGTATTTGGGTGTAGGGTAGGCTGTGTAGCATTCTTCATTTTCTGTATCTCTTGTTTCCCTTCAGCTGCATTTCAATATTTTCTGTGTAAGTTTAGTGATGAGGAGGACACTTCACCTCATAGTAGTACTTTTTCTCTCATATGTTTTCCTGTTTTTTTACTTGTTTATTTCATCTTGTTTTGCAGGATGCATACCTGCCCCAAAGACTATTGGACAAACTGATGTTGATTTATAATTATGTAGAGATGGCTCGTGTCACTGGTGTCCCTATCTCATTCCTTTTGTCCAGAGGGCAAAGTATAAAGGTTAGGTTAGAGATTTTAAATTGATTAGTTTTGTTTGTTTAACTGTTGCTTGATGCCATACAATTTATCTTAGGTCTTGTCCCAACTTCTTCGGAAGGCAAAACAGAAGAACCTCGTCCTACCAAATGTGAAAAGGCAGGATCAGAACAAGGGACATACGAAGGAGCCACTGTAAAAAATCTAGAATATATGTGCATTTCTTTGAACTCTGACTTTACTAGCTAAGTAAAGAGTCTGATTTTTCATACCAAATTGTGTTGTTTCATTGCAGGTACTAGAAGCTAGAGCAGGGTTCTATGAGAAGCCAATAGCCACCTTGGATTTTGCATCTTTGTATCCTTCAATCATGATGGCTTACAACTTATGTTACTGCACACTGGTGACCACTCATTTGTCCCTATTGTTATTGCAAAGTGCCCTCTTGTACTACTTGTATGCCTTCAGTTCCCACACATAAATCATTGTATCTATTGTCTTCATCCAGGTAACACCTGAGGATATTCGCAAGTTCAATCTCCCTCCCGAATGTGTCAATAAGACACCGTCTGGCGATACATTTGTCAAATCAACTCTGCAGAAGGTGAACCACTGAAGCTAAGTTGCAGCATAGCTTTCATTTCCATTGTAGGGGATACAAATTTAACTTGATTATTTACATATACTTTAGGGGATACTACCAGAGATTCTCGAGGAACTATTAGCCGCTCGTAAAAGGGCAAAGGCAGATTTAAAGGTTTAAGCCCTTCTTAACAATTCTATCCGTGGAGTATCAGTGCTGTTTATACGTCGATGGTTACGTGTATGCATATTGAGTTTACATGGTTTTGTTTGTCCCACGAGTCTAACAAAATTTATAATGACAGGAAGCCAAGGATCCATTAGTGAAGGCTGTGCTTGATGGTCGCCAGCTGGCATTAAAGGTATTTCTCAATCTTTCTAAATATGCTAAGCTTTCGGAGTATTATGTTTCAGCACGCTCTATTTCATTTTACATTCAGATCAGTGCAAATTCAGTGTATGGATTCACAGGAGCAACTGTTGGCCAGTTACCCTGTCTTGAAATATCTTCAAGTGTTACAGCCTATGGTAACACTAATTTCCATGTTTGTTTTAGTCATTGAGATGAAATGTATTTCTGAATGCGTCTGATATGCATTAGGCCGCCAGATGATTGAGCACACAAAGAAACTAGTCGAAGAGAAATTTACTGTACTCGGTGGCTATGAGCATAATGCTGAAGTGAGCTGTCTGCATTATTTTGTTTCATGTATTTGTTAGATTGATAATTTATGCTTACAGTGTCGATTGAATTGCAAAATAGAAATGAACTTAACGGTAAGTATTGCCAATTGATTCCAGGTTATATATGGAGACACAGATTCAGTTATGGTTCAATTTGGGGTTCCTACCGTAGAAAATGCCATGGCTTTGGGAAGAGAGGCTGCTGATTATATTAGCGGAACATTTATCAAAGTTAGTGTTCCATTCATTGAGTTGCTAAGTTTATCATTATGAAACTCCAAGGGGCATCTCTGTTTATTTGATCAACTAATTGCACTGTTAACCATATTTATTAATTTCAAGTTATGTGCACGAGGATTTTTTATTTTTTGGAATTTGAAACTGAGATATATCCTTCATTGACTTCATCTTAATATGCCTCTTTTCTGCAGCCGATCAAACTGGAATTTGAGAAAGTTTATTTTCCGTATTTACTTATTAGTAAGAAGCGATATGCTGGTCTGCATTGGACAAATCATGAAAAGTTTGATAAAATGGATACAAAAGGTAAGTGCATCCATGTGCAAAGATAGTTTTATGGCCTGATTGTGAGCTTATGTCGTTCAATGTGTGTCATTTTATAGGGATTGAAACTGTCCGAAGGGACAACTGCTTGCTAGTTAAAAACCTGGTCACTGAGTGCCTTCACAAAATTTTGATCGACCGAGATATACCTGGTGCAGTTCAGTACGTCAAGAATACTATATCTGATCTTCTCATGAATCGCATGGATCTCTCATTACTTGTTATCACTAAGGTTGGTACCATTATACTCTAAATATTTTTTACTTTGGTTTGATTTTTTCTCGCCCTTCCAAATCATCTGCTGCAAAATTCTTTTTACAGGGTCTAACAAAGACAGGTGATGACTATGAGGTAAAAGCTGCTCACGTGGAACTTGCTGAGCGTATGCGTAAGGTTGGCTATGTGTCTTACTAATTGGATGATGAGTCAAATATCAATTGTTTGATGCATCACCTCACTCAGTTACTAGTAGCTTGGTAGCCTTGTCACTGGGGGAATAGTAGTAGGATACACTTCTAGTTTCTCCAAGTAACATGATAGCCTTTAGGATTATGAGACATGGACCAGTGACTAAGTGTCAGATGTTTTTGAATTGTGACATGTTTTGATTATATCCAATAGTTCCCCTTAGTTGGTAACATGTTTACCTATACCTATTAATGTGCAGCGAGATGCTGCCACTGCTCCCAATGTTGGGGATCGAGTTCCTTATGTGATCATTAAAGCTGCAAAAGGTGCCAAGGTAAAATTCGCTTCATCCATGAGCATCAACGATTTCTTAAACTGTTAATGCAGTTTTGCATGTTTTGTTGAACAGGCTTATGAGAAATCAGAAGATCCAATTTATGTTCTTGAAAATAACATACCAATAGATCCTCACTACTACCTCGACAATCAGATCAGCAAGGTATTACGACAACTGATAACCGGTATACAAGATTTCACTATTCTGGACTGCTTACATTCATCTCCATTTAACAGCCACTGCTGAGAATATTTGATCCCATAATGAAGAATGCAGCAAAGAACTTTTGCACGGAAGTCATACACGGTCAATATCAATTTCTACTCCGTCAAATAGTGGCATCATGAGATTTGCGAAGAAGCAACTCACTTGCATTGGTTGCAAAGCTGTGCTTAGGTATTGTTTCATCTGCTTGGATCTATGTTGGCCTTTTTTATTTCACAAATGACAAGTGATATGATTTAATTTTTTGGAAAATATAGGATATTAAAGTATTTTTAAACTTACTGTTGCTTACTCCTTTCTGGTTATACATTAACCAGTCCAGTGTATGTAATTCTTTCACCCTTTTGATCAATGCCATTACTCCATGCTCTTATCAGCAATAAGGATCAAACTTTATGTTCACACTGCAAAGGGAGAGAAGCGGAACTGTACTGCAAAACTGTAACTAATGGTATCATACTATCATTTCCAACTTTATTATATGGGAACCGTGTCGTTTGACTTAGTGAGATCATTAATGCTTACTGAAACTTGTTTTGAGCCTCAGTTCGTGAATTAGAGACCCTCTTTGGGCGGTTATGGACACAATGCCAGGAGTGCCAAGGGTCTCTCCATCAAGATGTGTTATGCACAAGGTAAAATAATTCATCGTTTGTTCTAATTGGCTTTATACCTTTCATTTTTTCCAAATTAAATACATCCTTCAAATAATCTGCAACATTTGAATATTCTTAAAAAATCATTTGTTCTGAACTGTTTTCAGTCGGGATTGTCCAATCTTTTACCGAAGAAAGAAGGCGCAAAAGGATATGGCAGAGGCAAAGTCACAGTTAGACAGATGGAGTTTTTGAGGTCGCAAGTAATGGATGCGCATGCAGTGTTCCATGTTTTGTGTTAGAAGTTGAGAATGCTGATTTCAAAATGTTGAGCTGCTGGAAACCGTCCTTTAAAAGATAGCTCCGGGTGTCATAAAAATGCCATTGTTGCCAGGACCAACATGCTTATGTATTGTAGACAAGTAAATAAATCACCAGGAGATTGGAATGTGTCAAAGCTAGCTGACCAAGCTAACATCACAGATTGAACTTTACTGCAATTGAAAACGTAAATATAATATTTTTAGGGACCAAAATGAAAATAGTGAAAACGTAAATATAATATTTTCAGGGACCAAAATGAAAATAGCTCACAAGCGAGTACAAAAGTAATGTAATTTCAAAGCAGCCACTCTCCTTTCTATTATTGCATAGCTGAACAAATTAATTATAAAATAACCCCTGTACTAAATCGAATTACCTATCACATCCTTCTTCACCCAACGCCCTAAACTCGAAAACCCTAATTCCAGTCGATCTCTCATAGGAGTGAGTTCAAGCGCATCGTCAATCTCTCAGTCCGAGTAGATCTAAACAACACTTTCAAAATGTCGATTTCAAAAAGCTCGAAAATGCTTCAGTTCATCAACTACCGTATGCGCGTCACAATCCAAGACGGCCGCCAGTTAATCGGAAAGTTCATGGCTTTCGACCGCCATATGAATCTCGTATTAGGAGACTGCGAGGAGTTTCGCAAGCTTCCTCCAGCGAAAGGAAAGAAGAACGAGGAGCGCGAAGATCGGAGGACTTTAGGGCTTGTGTTGTTGCGTGGTGAGGAAGTGATTTCCATGACTGTTGAAGGTCCTCCGCCGCAGGATGAGTCACGTGCTAAGGCGGTTGGTGCTGCTGCCGCTGCTGGTCCTGGATTGGGACGAGCGGCTGGGAGAGGTGTTCCTACTGCGCCATTGATTCAAGCTCAGCCTGGATTGTCTGGACCTGTTAGAGGAGTTGGTGGACCTGCGCCAGGGATGATGCAGCCTCAGATTGCGCGTCCGCCTATGATTCATCAGCCTCCGGTTGTGAGGCCGCCGCAAATGCCACCACCTCCGCAGTTTCAGATGAGGGGACCTCCGCCGCAGATGCCTCCTCAGCAATTTGGGCAGAGGCCAGGAGGACCTCCTCCGCCTGGTCCACCTGGACAGTTTCCTATGCCACCTCAGCAGTTTGGGCAGAGACCTATGATGCCACCACCTCCTCACATGATGAGAGGACCTCCACCTAGGCCGGGGATGCAGGCTCCGCCTCCTGGTGGAGTTCCTGTGTTTGGTCCTCCTCGGCCTGGGATGCCACCTCCACCTCAGAATCAGCAGTAATAATTTTGGTGAGTTTTTTCTTGTTTTATTGAATTGTTGTTGTGGTTCTGTACTTACATTATAGACAATAATATTTATTGATGTTCCTAATTATGTTTCATACCTAGTGTCATTGTAATTGCAGTTAACAATCCTATTTAATCGGGCTTTGAGAATATCTAAGTTCACTCTTGGTTGCTAACTTGCTATTCTGTTTCATTAAAGGGTAGTGGAATGATGTTAACTTGCTATTCAGTTTCAATAAGAGGTAGCGGTATGATGTTACATAGTTAGCTTACTATTGAATGCAAAAGCTACCAGCTAATCAATAAGAATGTCTAGCTTGAAAATCCTTTGGATATTCGAAGGAACGTCTTTATTCGTGAGTAGCTGTGTAGACTTGTTACTTTTGAGTTGTGACCAATTGTGTAGTTTGTATTCTCTTTTACTTTCTTTGGATCAGGTAACTAGGTTCATATTAATATATATTGAGATGCATGTACTCTAGTCAGCAGTTGAGATCTTGTGTGTATACTGTATAGTTCCTACTAATGCTGGGCTGGAGCCATGCTTCCACTTTTAATCCTTACTTGGTTGGAATGTAGAAGTTTTGTTTGTCTTGTATAACATACGCAGTAAATGCCTATTTTATTTCGTTTAAGTTCCTGTGGAGAGCATTATGCCTCAATAATGTTCTCCTGGTCAAACCAATGCTTTTGCTATCCTGTTCTCGTATCGGAGATTGAAGCAGATATAGTTGCAGGGTACTGCTCATAACCTCTTACATATCTGTGTCTTACGATAGTTATGTTTCTTTAATTAACAATATTGTTCTTCCTAAAAATTTATACCATCTCTGAAAGGTTTCCGTTAATTACTTAAGAGTAGTAAGTAGGATTTTTCAAGTTTTCATCCTGATCTTAGGTTCACCAATTGGTCTTCCGTCAACCAGAAATATATAGGACGGCAAAATCTAGTATCGATTTCATGATTATTCATCGTGATAGAAAATTGGCCACATGTTTTTCTCTTGAAGAGACACCTTCATTAAATTTTAGCTTTCATTTCCCTGTTTAAAATTTATTGTTAGCTCTTTGTGTATGAGCTAGTGATGTGGGTAGTCCTAAAGTCTAGTACTCTAGTTGCACGCTGTCATTTTTGTATGCTAAGTTTTCTTTATTATATTCCACTGCTGCATATTCTCTAATTTCTACAAGAATTGCTTTATTGTTACTCATAACCAAAAGGTGACTTTTTTCTTTGTTTCTCTGGACAGGGTTTTGCATGTGGTGACGTGTACACTGGGTATCTAGATAGTTTCCGATTGGCTTATGGACTGAGTTTGGACTTTGGAGCTTGAATTGTCAAAGTTTTCTGAGTGAAGTTAATGTTCTTATGTAAGGAACTTAAGAAGGATGATATATTGTTAAACTGATTTTTCAACCCTTTTCAAGACTTACAAATCTGAATCTTCTAGTCTGTCTCGTACTTTTACAATTATTCAGTAGAAATATATTTGTTTTTATAGAGCTTCAGGTGGCTTACATGTTTTGTTCTATGCAGTGAATCCTCTTAGCAATGTCTGCTAATCTCCAGTTGCACTTGTAAATCATAAAAACATGATTTTGGACTTTGGGTCTCCAATGACTTTACTTTTGCACTCTGGTCTCACTAGACTTGTAGTTTCAGTATGAGGGGCCTAGAGAACATAATTAAAAGGACCGCATTATACACCGTTACTGCTTTTCCTTGCAGTATCATATAAATCCAGAAAGGGATGACTCATGACTCCGTTTGGCTGGAATCTCTCTAGTGTGATATGTCAAACTGTATAAACCTACTCAATGATATGATAAAGCTTGAAGGTAATGCAATGCAATTTTTTTCTTCTATCTAAAATACATATTGCTGTTATTTTGATACCCATAAATATTGGCAGCAGGATGGGTAAGATTACTGATTGCACAATGTAAAGACACATGTATGAATGGATACATTTCCAAACAAATAAATTAAAACATTTCTGTCTCCATCTTGTTTTGATCCCTTTGAAGAACTATGACAATCCCCTTTGAATGGCAGACCATGCTTTACTATACAACAACTTTTCCCCGCCACAAAATCCTGTGTCACTAGGCTCTCAGGTCTTATAAAACTTCTACACTCTGGGTTTGGCAATTGACGCACCATATCTCTCGGCAAATGTCTATTCGGCATAGTAACTATGGCCTATTGGATAACCCTGCCCATTCTTTTATAATCGATGTACCCATGAATCAAGCATGAGTTGCCTTAACAGTGTTACAAGAGCCAACCTGGGGGTCTTCAAGCCGCTCAGAAACAATTCAACTTTGGTGCTATTACCCATTGCGTTTAGACCTCCTGCGCTTGCCAAGCAGCTTGAGCATGTTGTCTGTGACATCAGGAGGAGAGTCATCTTCTTCATTGCCGTTCCTTTCAGATGTGTGAGTTAACCAAGCCAATGCTTCTACAGCTGCATCTCTCTCTGCTAACTGTTTGTTTTTCTTGGGTTTGCCAACAAACTGCATACCCTTAAACTCTACTAGAGCCCGAAACTCATTGGTTTTTAAGTGCTTGGTTTTATACTTTGGAGGAGAATGGCCCGCTCTCATCAGAAGAGTTTGGAGTAAGCTTTTGGGGTTTGTTCCATCTTTTGTGAACCTATCGCTCTTGCTTTCCTCCTTTGGCTTTTTACTTTCACGTCCAAATACAAATCTCCCTTCACACTGATCGCCTGATACCAACTCTTGAACAGCAAGCATTAGATACTTGCCTTCCTTGTGGATGTCAATGGTGGGATCTTGGAGCTGTAACATGCAAAGATACCGTTGCGCATACTATTAGACACAAACGCTTTAGTAAAGAATTTTCAAATAAGTAAACGACTGAAGGAACCTTTTTCTGGACAAGTTTATGAAGTTCATCTTTCAGCTTCAAGTAAGACTCAGCCAAATTAGGATCCATGAAGAAATCCACATAGCCATCAAGCATCTTCAAATGCCCAGCCTGAACAGATAAGGTGCCATGGGTTGATATAATATCCATAATGCAATAAGAATTATGATTCATCAATCAGACAAGAGGGCAGTATACCGTTGCACCATGTTTGAGGGCACCACCAAAGAGCATTAATATTGAATCAGAGACACCAGTAGAATCCCGAATAAAAACAGTGTTGACCTTCACTTTTTCTCCAAAAACTAACCATGGATAAGAAATTGTTTGGTACCGTGCATTCACTGAATTCTGTGGAAGAGAAATCAAGTTGATATGATTAGGGTATGTGAGCGATAGTTAACCAGCAATTCAAAGAAGGACGGGAAACTAAAACAACTACACAATTGACACAACGATTCTTAGGAAACCAAGATATTGCTCTTAAACCTTGCGCTTTCCGGACAAACAGAAGGAAAGCCACTTGGCCCACTTCAATGGAAACAAAGAGCTAAGCTACTGCTGTTCTATGTGAATCACATTGTAATCGGCAGCCCACACGGCATGCCCTCAATAAATACTATCAAACACAACTTTTCATGCTACACAATAGAAAATAATAAGACACTCACCGCATAGAGTAAAACCTGACCATCATCCATAGTTTTGAAAGACATTGACGTTTCTCTGTGCTGCAAATGAGATAACATATCAATAAACTTTGTCAATTCCATTGAACTACAAATCCAATTATACAGAACTTGCTGCTCACCACAACAGATGCTATTCCAGGAAAAAGGCCAGAGCATATGATAGCCCGGACAAGTGACTGATTATGACTTAATTTGTTGTTCATAGCTGCATCTTCCTCCAACAAATTGGCATCTTTCAAAATGAAGTTAAACTGCTTTCTAAGAGAATGAATTGCTTGCAGAGTTTGAGCTGACAAAAAATTTCTCCAGCAATATTCATAGGCGGATCCTTCTCTATCAGCATCTCTCCATCCTTCATAAGCACGGACAAGAGCCATATGGTCACTGTAGTCCTTGGCAGAAAACCTAGACTTCGCCGATCCAGCCAGCTAGTTTGAAGTAAAAAGAAATGTAAAAATTAGGTTTTCAGCACAAATCCAATGAATGCAAAAGTTACAGAATCCTGTGATTGCTGTTTGAAAAAAATATGTGACAATTCAGGAAAACACGAAAGTTTTTATCCAATAAAGATGAGGTTGTCAAACCAACAAATATGTATGAACGAAACGATGAACTTGTATACTTGAGACATACATCTTTCTTGTCTTGAGGCAAGAGAAAAGGATCCCTGACACTTAGACCAGCCACTATAGTAAGGATAGGGTCAAAACACCGGAAAATCGTGCCCATTATCAGCATTTTCCCTAGCTTTGGATCAACTGGAAGTATTGACAAGAACTTTCCTGGAGAAGATAGGCGAAGAGAGAAGAACAGACTGAGTTGGTTGTAAGTAGATAATATTCATTGCAGTTTCGTTGGTACAAAAGAAAACCCACTAACCAAGATTTGTAAGGTTTTCCCGTTCATCAAGAGCTCCAATCATCTTTAGAAAGTCAACAGCATTTTCAACCTGCATTGAAATGTTATTGATGAGCATGTTTCAAAGGAGCATAGTCTTTCCTACTATCATAACAGTGCTTCATTTAGATTCCGTACAAGCTTATTCTGATACTGTAGGACGTCTGTTATCATATGTAGCTGTAAGCATGCTAGGTGTGGTCATTACATTGTCAAGCCTCAATAGTCAATATTATATGCAATTACAAGAGCCTTGAACTTACAGCACGAGGTTCTGGTGGCTGCAGAGCGGATGATAAGAATTCCCCTATACTTTCAACTTGGAGACTCTTAATTTGCAAGCAAAGAGAATTCAGAGGTGTCCTCAATAATTCAGGAAGTTGATACTCAGAAAAAGCTTCATATACGCATCGGGGGTACAGATGGTAACACTCACCTGGCTGAACACGGCCAGCCCTACCCCTTCTCTACAAATAAAGATATAATCATAAAGCGAGTATAATATTCAGTTAGACTAGCACGCATAGAAGTATGCTAAAGAAAGAAAATGGGGGTGCTTTATATTTTCTTTGTAGAGTTTAGAACAGTCTTTATAAGACCCTGAATTCAAAGAGATAATGTATTACTCTTTAGAATAATGGAAAAGAAACAATAAAACTTATTATGACAACATAACTAATTATAACATATCATAGTATTCCTAAAGATCTTTTCCATATGAAATGCAACAGATTCTAACTATTATACTTAAGATGATAAATTATGCAAAATTATTCAAAGCTAAAACATGAGACTTCTACAATGTAATAGCAAAATACAGTCACTTACTTGTCGAGCAGATGCTTGAGATATCCACGAGGGCAACAAACATGGAGTGTTATTCAAAGCATCATATGTAGTTTCCTTGGCTTTACCACAATCAATGACAAATACTACGTCATTAATAGTAATACTTGCCTCTGCCATGTTAGTTGCCAATATAATTTTACGAATATTTGGCGGCGGTTTCTCAAAAATTAGTTTCTGGAATGAACAGAAAACTAAAGTCAATGCGAGTATTAAGGAAGTCCCACAGACTCTATGAAAGTTCAGTATGCTGAGAGAAGAAGCTCTGAGAATAACATTAAACAGCAGAAAGTCCTATTTCAACAATCCAGTTCATGAATTAAATTGGTCTGGAGTGATTTCCTGAGTATTACTCTTAACGTTCTATCTAAATGGTTCTTGTTTATTAAACGAGATATAAAATGCAGCCTGTGTAGTGGAACTCAACATTCAAAGTTCCCATAGTCTGAACACAGGTAGTATGATGGATAAGAAGGGATACATCATAACAAAGACGCAGTACCTGCTCTGATGTAGCCATCGATCCATGGCATGTTAGAAGCAGTACTCTGTTAGGGTCTCCTAATAGTGGATGAGCTTTGACTTGGTCTCGTAAACTGCTGATATCTTCCCAACCAGTCATAAAAACTAAGACTGCTCCTGACCTTTCTTTCCGACATATATGGCATAGAACAGCCTCAATAAGATTGAAACCTATGCAATCGGGCGTCCAGCATGACAAAGAATCACGTGCTTTGGGACTGTATGCATCAAAACTTGACTTGGTAAGGGCATCCTAGGAATTCAACAGCAACAAACAATGGTTCAGTGACAGCTCAAAGCAAAAGTGTATTTGCACCTAATTTATTGCCGAGTTAATCAATTTACTCATGTGATGTCAGATAACAAGCTTCCGGTGTGAATTATCTTGAAGTATTTGTTTAGTTAGATATTTTAAGACGACTCCCACGACATAGTGGAAAGTCAGAGAGAAACAACCGGGTTAAGAAAATAAGTAATCGCTCAGCACAAAGTCAAACAAAAGAAATCCCCTTATTGTAATACCTCAACAAGAGTTGTTATCTGGTTCTTTCTTTTCCTTGGTACAAGTTGTCTCTGTGTTTTCCACAATTTTTCTTGACCATAATCATCCACTTGGTTAAAAGATGTGAGTTTATAGCCTGTCATTTCTAGTATATCTTCCAGGTAGTGGGCTCTTACTGGATATGTAAATCCCTGAAATAAAAAAAATGTTAACTAATTGTTTGAAAAATAGATATGCATGCCCTTTTTCATGTCACTGTTGTTCAATAGATGAGTTGGAACAAAAAACAAGCACCTAAAAACTAAATACGGTGCAACATCAACAATATTAGGGTTGACACTGTTGCAAGAGATTATAATGAACTCAAATAAGCAATAAGGTTAGGCATGGTGTTACCAGATACTCAGAGATTTATTCCACAAGCTGATGATCAGTTTAACCAGAATTATGTAAATTAGCTTTCAAGACACATATAAAGTCATCCAATTTAAAGATTGAATCAACACATGCAAGAAGATGTTGGAACTAAAGTAGAGTCACAACTCACAACTTTATTACAAGAGAGGAGATGGGAAAATGCACGAGGAATAAATTCAATCAGAAAGCTCCAATACTGGAAACCCACCAAAATGAACTTACAGGAATGTGGATTGTAGGTGCTCCTTGAAAGAAATTTGAAAAGAGCTCCGCATTCAGTGTAGCACTCATCAAAATTAGCCTCAGATCCCGGCGGCGGGGTAGAAGATCCTTCAGCACAATTAACAGGAAGTCTACGGAGAAACAGCAAAGACACATTTCAAGTTAAGATATATCCACTCACATCTCATATAAAAATCAGAGTTGATAAAATGTTGCACCTTCATTCATCCCTCGCTCATGAATTTCATCAACAAAAACATGAGTGACACCATCAAGATTTCGATCACTCAGCAGCCGTCGAAGTAAGATACCACTTGTACAAAAAAGCAAGTGGGTGTTTTTCCCTTGCATGCCCTCTAATCTTACTTTATACCCAATCTACAGATACAGTAAGATGTAACAATTTGAATGTAAGTACAATTTTTTTTTAAAAAGAAGTTAAAGGACACATATTTATAACAGGCACATATTGCAAATTGTAACTTTGAGACAAAGGCTTACCGTTTCGCCAAGGGGTTCTCCTCTTTCAGTAGAAACCCTCTCAGAAACAGCCATTGCTGATATTCTTCTTGGTTGAGTACAAATTATATTACAAAATGCTCCCCGGCCAGATTCTATTTCAGACTCTAATACAAACTGCGGAAGCTGAGTGGTTTTTCCACATCCAGTCTCCCCAGATATCACTATCACCTACATGTAAGTAGAAAATTACAAGAATAAACTTAGCATACTCCATAAAAAACTCGTCAGCAGAAGGTGTACTACATCAAAAGTAATTTGAAACCAGCAAGCCGAACAATACACTGGCAATGTTTATAGAGTATAAAATCCATCGATAAATCATGGTCATCCTCATTTTGTATAATTATATCGATGGCTTTATACGCACATTTAAGATAACTTGTTGATTTATTGAATTTTAAAACCATGAGTCGAAAGGGGCTTAAATGTTGCGAAATGCTTTTGTTATAGAGGCAAACCTGATTTTGTGCTATTGACTGAAGAAGCTTTTCTTTCTCCCGGAACGCAGGGAGAGACCTGCGGAAGTCTAGCATTTTATTCCCCTCAGGTGATTCCTACACAAAATACAGTAATAAGACACGAAAGAGCAAGGCAAAAGAATAGACTCCCGTACTTCCTCCATGTATTTTGACATGAAAAAAAGGACCTCAACTTATGGACTTCATGGGTAAACTTAAAATCTGTCTACAAAATTGATGATTCAAAACAAAGTTGGCTCTTTATGGTTCATCGAACATGGATTGACAGCTGAACCTGCAACGAGCAGACTCCACAACATAGGAAGTGTATAATTTAGTAATGTCTCAGAATAAATTTCACAGTACGTAAGTAATTGATAGGTCACTAGAGTTTTAAGAATATCCTTTATATTTAAAGGTAATTTGCAACTCCAAATTATCTTATGTAGGTTCTCCCAGAGTTCACTTCAATTTTTACCTGCCAAGATCTCTGCATATTACGCATGCGCAAACTCCTTCTTTGAAGAACCTTTTCCATGACAGAACCATCTAAAAAGTCTTCAGAGTTGTCAACAGAACGTGCATACTGAATTTGGTTTGAACTATCTGCTTCAGCTGCATTGCTATTGGCTTTTCTGGAAGTTATCTGAATTCTATCAAGATGTTCTTGAAGTAATCCCTCAACCCTTCTTTGCAGACTCAATGGAATGACGACCTGCAGAAATAATATTTGAGAACTGAAACTCAACAGTCAATACCGAGAAATACTTCGGTAAGCTCCCCAACAGATACCAGAATTTGTACCTCTCTCTGCGGACGCTTGTCATCTAAATCTGGTCGGTAATTTGGAAGAGGGACCTTGCTTGCAACAACTACTTTCCCATAAATTTCACTGTTGCATTATCACGTTTGTCAGAGCAAATGAAAAAAGCAAGCATTATCTATGAAGAGATTGTCAAACATATATCACCTGAACAGTCCCATCCTCTTTGCCAAGTTAGATATCTGTTCATAATCACGTCTATCTCTTTTATCTCTGGATACTATCTCTTGGTCCTTTTCATTTCGCAATAGTAAACTAAGTTTCCATTTCCACTCATCAATATTAGCTACAGATGAAGATGCCTGCCATCAAAGTCATACATAAAAATTATTAAATAAAAATGAAAGAACAAGAAGTTTGTTATCAGTATCCCAACACTAGGCTTATCTACAGACTAAGCAATCTGGCAAGTTTAATACAGATTTGTATTAACTGACGACAGAAATCCCTTTAACACGATATAGGTTTGCGGGTCAAAACCAATTTGTTAGCTTATACATAAATAATATGTAATCAGGGAGTTCTACATTTCTGGTATGCATTAGAGCTTGATGACCCATCCGTCCACACTGACCTTAATTAAACTACTCATAACATACTAACATCAAAAAAGGTCAAGTTCCAAAATCATAATAAAACAATGAAAGAGGCATACCCTTTGCTTCTCAAACTCACACTCATACTCATCATCAGAAAATTGCTCCACAGCATACCCACCAATCCGTCTCCAACAATTCCACACTCCATAACCAAAAAGGGGCAATCTTTTCTCCAGTCTAAACAAATTAAAATCACCACGAGCTGACAAAACTCCTGCCGATATCGAAAGTGAATTCCGACGCTTTAAAACGAGCCCTAACACGGACTGCATTTTATCAAACAGGTATTACGCATGGCACTGCTGCTTGACAAGGTTCACAGCTTCACAGATATCGATACAAAAACGAGTTCCTTTTGAGTACTACAAATTCCGAAATCATCTTTATAACGATTTCAACTGAAGATCGGTTTAAAGGCGGGGCGGCCAGCAGCGGCGGTCGGAGGAGGAGACTAGTGAAGTCGTTGCTTTCTTTGGCTGGCTTTATGTTTGATAACAAAACGTTATCGTTTTATTTGTTTCGAAGATGCTACTAAAATGATTTTATGTAATTAGTTTAAATTTAAACTGATGGTGGATGCATTATCAACATTTCTACAGTCAATTCTTATTCGTTTTTTTTATTAATTCATTTTCTAATAATTAAAAATCATTTTAAATCAAAATAATTAAAATTTATCGATAAGTTGATAGCTAAGTAAACTTGTACAAATTTATAACATGGATTTTTTGTTACTATTTATTCATTAACACTCTTTATGGTTGTTTGGGATGGCACTTAAATTTACAGCTAGGTAAGTGAAGTCACATTGCAGGCATTAGCACCCAAGTGAACTAAAATTTCGAATATGTATAGGAAACGTCAATCTTGCAATCACTTTGGTTGACTAGGAACTGAATCTGCAATCGTAGCAATCTTTTTAGCTAGCTCTGGCTTGTTGGCGCCCACAAGTTTGTCGATCTGTTGACCTTCTCTAAGGAAGAAGAAAGTTGGAGTGGCTTTAATTTCCCATGACGTGCTGAAATCCTGCAACACGAGATAAAATCAAAAATATATGTCAAGTGATTGTATAGATATTTGGTGTAGAGCTAAAAGAATACTATGCGGAAGCAATAAACAGGATACGTATTTTGAAATTGAGGTGGCATGTATGGTCGAGACATTTATAGAAATTGCTAGATTTGTATTTACCACTAATTCATCAACATCAACGACAAGAAACATCAAAGAAGGGTATTTCTCAGAAAGTTCTCGATAATATGGGGCTATTACTTTGCACGGGCCACACCATGTTGCACTGAAATTGGCAATCACCTGCAGCACATTAGATACTCATCAGAAACATCAAACAAAATTCCATATTTTCCTAGTTCGTGGCGAAAATCAAATTTATTATTTTACAACATTTTAACCACAAAAAATCAAGTCAAAAATATATCTTGTATGAACCTCATATTCATACCCATAGCAACGTTGATCAGTGAAATATACTGTAGCCATATCGATGGACTAGAAGGAAAATATAAAGACTGAACAGTATTTAATTGCCAAATGGTTTCAGTTCGTAGTTGATTAAGTGAAATTCAGGTCATACACACGATACTCATTACTCACAATCTTGTGCAGATTTTTTGCTTCGGAAAGCTTTGCCTCCCATGCTTCTAAAGTTTTCACGACATGTACGTTTCCGCCAGCAAACTCGGTAACATCATCCGAATCCTTGTCATTTTCAGCATGCTGCAGGTGCCATGCAACAAAATGTCAGAATATTACAGCTTTGTGCCATTACAACCAAAACACTAAATAGGAATGCTACAGTAAAGCTCCGCGGATTTGATACTTCATTGATGAGCCATGGATGAAAATCAGGTGTAAATACAGTTTAAACGGGTTATTTCCTAAAGCTATATCTTTTAGATATGATAACAAGCCACATGGTTGGCAGACCTCTCATCGATAAAACAGTAAGCACACCATCAGTTGGATGCACGACCAATGTCATATCCAAAACAGAAACAATAATGACTTCATTATAATTACTAGATAATTCAATATAAGTTCACTAATGTAAACTGATAATGAAATAAGAGGTTAGCGTAATAAGAAGATATCTGGAAAAGGGAATTATAACGCAGTTACGCACATCTACTCCCAATGGTCCAAATTCCAACACCAAGATTTTCAATAAGATCTGATTATTAAATGCAACATCGATAAACCTTCATATACCGAGAGAAATGTGTAACATGTCAAAAAGAAACAAAGCATATGTAA
This sequence comes from Sedum album, assembly GCA_006409495.1. NCBI lineage: Eukaryota > Viridiplantae > Streptophyta > Magnoliopsida > Saxifragales > Crassulaceae > Sedum > Sedum album. The sequence continues at coordinate 37,163 of QZGG01002161.1, forward strand.
AGTACTTCGCGACTAACATTGGAAAAGCAGAGACCCATTCCGATCCTTAGAATTCCCAAGAGATATCCTCTGAGCAAATGAAAACTTCTTACTTCACAAACCTGAAATAAAAGCAGACACGCTTGAGAAAATTAAAAAACTTCAGAATAACTTGCTACAGAAAATGCAAAAAAGGCACAATCATAGAAGGAATCATCATACGTCATTTAGGGCAGAAATTGAGCCAATAACACCACCAAATTACTTAACATGAAATTTAAAAGACAAACACATACCCAAAAATCAAACAACCCCATCAGCTTCAATCAACCACACAACATAAAGTCTCCATCTTTGACCACCAATCGATCAATAAGACACAAATCAACTCAATCCAAACAGTGCTGCAAATCTCAAATTAGTACCTGTGCACTAGCTCTAGCTCTACGTCCTCCGTCAATCCGCCTCGTTGATCGCAGCAGCAGCTGCTGATGTAGCCGACAGTGAAGATGAAAAGCCCCAAATTCCGCTACGTTTATGATCGCCGATCGTAAACACAAACATCACATTCACGCGTAGCGATGTCGTTGACCGTAACGTTGACTCACCGAGATATTGGGCTTCTGATAACCCATCCATACACCAACCCAAGCCCAGTTTAACTTTTAATTTGTAAAAATTCTTTGTTCATACATCACGACTCATTTATTAATTGATAACCGTCCGATTATATCAACGCTGAAATGAACGGTTAGATGCGACTGTCACTAATGCTTATCTCACCAACTAGTAACTATAACTATTCTCATTTATACATTCATTTTAATAAATAATTCAAACAGTAATAACTGCTAAGGTCTGTATTTTCACCAAAAACAAACTTAATGGAATGTCCTTGATGCTCTCTGGCTCACTGGTCTTAAAGTTAAGCAGTTCAGAAGTGTTGCTTCCTACTCACAGATCCTTCCGAAAGCGCTTTCAGCTTTGGGTCGGTCTCCTCCGCATTTATTCTCCTTTCTTAGCATTACTCAAGTGTCAAGTACTTACCACCTCGTCACATTTACAAAAACTTGACGCGTAAGAAACCAATCAGTGCTTTTGTGTTTCGAAAAAAAACTCATACAACACCAACATTTCTTCAGTTGCAGTTTCCAGTTCTCGCGCGGATAAATTTGTATCTGAAAGTGTCACATTTCATGAGCTTGTGAAATATTTTTAAAAACTGAGTCTGTTAATTTGTTTGTAGTGAAGCTTCAGATGTATGGATGATGGTGGCCAATATTCTTCAGACCCCATTTGGTTACAAATTTGAATCTGTAATGTGATTTTACAAAAGGTTGTATTAATTAACGAAAGACAAAATCTGTAGCAAATCTAGCTGATAGCCAGTTAGGACATAAAATTTAGGAGCACATGGTAAAAAGCTCAGACAGGGCACTATGGCTGGCTTTTGAGACATATTCTTGTTAATTAGTATCTAGTGAGCAAACAATCATTGAAAGCAACATGATTTAAAACATTCCTCTGCTCTTGTTTCTCATGCATCTTTATCTTTTGACTGGTCTTGTAGGACACATTCTGATGTCTGATCAACTTTTTCTTTCTTGATCAATTACAGTCTGAGTCTGATACATTATTGTAATATGAGACTGATCAGCTGCAGCAGCAGCTGCTGCATCAGATCCAAGGAGGAAGTGTTTCTACACCTTTTCCTTACTTTCATGCCCACCAACAAACATGAATTATTTTCACATTACTTATTGCTTTTTTGATCATCAACTTGTGATTTCATGAAAAGAAGCAGCAGCCTATTACACCAAGCTTGTTTGCTTTCTTTTTTTCTCCATTAAAGACTGTAAAAGCTTAAAGGTGTACTCCTCTTGTGGGGAAACTATGTCTAGTCTCATCTACCTTTCTCACAATAATGCCGATCAGTCCTGTCCTGACATCCATGTTTGTTATCTCTTCGATCAGTTCTTCAGTTTTGTGACATATTCAGACTCATATCTCAGATAATGTTTCGACGTGGAAAACACACATTCCTGGTTTGAAAATCCTAAGCACGCGTAAAAAGTTCAAGTTAGAAGACAAAAAAATAAAGGGAAAGGAAAACAACAAACCATTTCCACATCAAGCCTTAAAAATCTTTAACTACGCGCGATAATCTGGTTATTATTTCTTGTTTTTTCAGACAACTTATTGGTGGCATACAAGCTTGTCTTAGGTGAAACTGCTTTAAATTTTCGAACTGTTAGTTTTCATCTCAGATTTTGAAAAAAGGAAGATGTTATAGCTTTTGAGAAATATTATTGAGATTGATGGATGGATGATGGATGATGAATGAATGAATGGATGGCTTTAACAACAGTAGGAGTCTAAAAAGAGTATATTTAAGGCTTCCTTTTCTTTTTCATTGCATCTAATTATTAGCTTCTTCTTTAGTCCTTTACGCGCAGAAGTAATCATCATTTCTCGATAATATTCGTAGATTGTGATCTTAAAAAGTTCCAGAATGATAATATAGTTTAGAACCCATTTTCAGGTTATGGACTTATAACTTATTCAGATGTTAAAAATGATATAGTTTTGTAGTTTAGTGAATAAGGACATCAAATGATCATTCTAGGATGGTGTAATCTTATATTTTAGGACTGGATCTGTCTAGTATTTGTCTCTTTCGATCGCTTTATCATGATCAGTTTGGATATTCTTTTCTTGATCGGAGAAAAAGTTCGATGAGAAAGTTAAAGCTGTTTGAATTGAATCAGAAGAAGCTGAATCTGCATTCCTCTAAGTTATCTACAAATCTTTTTTCAGCTAGTTTATTTATAATTGTCTGTTCTACTCCATTCTGAACTAACACTACTGAAGCTATTGCAAAAAAGATTTAACTCAGTTTAAATTCTCCGCGTCATCTTTGGATATTCGAGTACTTCTGTAACTACTGATGATTTTTTTGAGAAAAAATTACTTCAGGAAATTTGAAAACTTGTTTCTTGATAACAAACCAACTGCATGCTGTATATTACACAGACTGATACATTTTGTAACTGATCAGAGTTTTTAACAAGTCTCGCAAATCACGCTTTGAAGAAAATTATCCTATCAACAGACTCAAGTATTCCATTACATGTTACTGAACTTAAACTTAGACTATTAAGTTGTTCATCTGCAGCAGATGCAGCAAGATTCAGGTCCAACGACGAAGCAAAACTTGTGCTGCCACCAAAAATGACTTTGTTTTTGGTATCTTCGTCGTCTGTCTCAGTTTTCTTGTTCAAGTTAGTATGCCCTTTTGCAAGCATGCTTGAAGTGTCACAGCTGAGTATCACAATTGCATCCTCTAAATAAACTGTCTCCCCGTTTTGAAGTTTCACATTTCCGCTTTCAATCGCCATTTGCAGACCCTTTTCTGTACTTGCATCGAGCTGGTCTGATCCCTCTAGGTAGAAAACACAGTGAGGATTTTCATAAACTGATTTTCCAAAATTTCAAGGAAGTTGTTGGTTACTGCATCTACAACTTCATCCCTCTTTCTCTTTAGACCTGTGGTAGCATCTGAGGAATATTCGGACAAGTCCATTTTTACAAAATTATGCAGTGAGCCGAAAACTACTCGAGCTAGCTCCTTAGCTGCATTCTCCTTCCTTTCATTTTCATCCCCAACAAAGCACATCCATGTCTCCTCTTTGATATTTTGCTGTTCTGCTCCTGAGCCTTTCCTTTTCATCGCTCTTGATCTGCATTTTAGGACTGTAGTTGCAATGTCGAAATAAGCCTCTTTCTGACATGGTGCACCATTTTTCTCCATAGCATTACAAAGAACCTATTTTGTAACATAACATTATCAGTAATGAATTCAAGCAATAAGATTTAAAGACTAAAATGTATTGCATTTGAGGAAATGTACCTTGAGATTCACATCGTTTAGTTCGTTGAACTTAAGGATGTCATCTTCATCAGTGCCAATCATGTCAACCTCACTTGAAGTAGCTGAGTTGGGGCTGGAGTTGGGATTGGACAAAAGGTCAGGCTTAGAAGTTATCTCAGTCATGAAAATCCTTGTATCCGGCTCAACGTCATTTTCAGCTTGAGAATGGTTGTCTTCTGGCAAGCCATTAGGCTCACAAGCTGCTGGCCAGCTTAAGTGAGATATATTAGGTTGATCACTTGATGAAACAGATGTGGGTGAGCATGGAGTGGACATGGACAGCATCAAGTCCTTTTCTGTGATTCTGATCTTTTTGAGTAAAGGGCTCTTTACAGGCTTAGATAAAACCTCATCCTTGCATTGCTGCAGCCATGAAGGCAACTTTGAGCTCATCGAATCCTTCGGTGTCATCCTGTTGGTGGTATCTTTGTCGTGTTTCGCTAAGGTATCAACTTCAAACCATCTTGTTTTGGGTTGATCAAACATGTCACTGCAAGATACAAAGATGATATGATCAGTATAAGCTATAAAGCGGAGAAATGGTGATAGAGGCCTTTTGGCACATACCTTTCGATTTTGAGACTGAGGTCCAAGCTGCATATTGGAACCTTAATAGGATGAAACTCCAAAACAGACTCCAATGCTGGATGGCCTAGTTTACACTTAATGTAAGTTCTTGAACTTGCACTTCCCATAAGCCACACTTTTCCGCTGTCACCCAGCCCGAAGATGAGCTTTCGAAGCTCCATTACAATATGTTCCATAGGGTTGTAAAGGTAGTTTCTTTTATGCTCATCACATGCATAACTTGACCATGTCTCAGCTACCCATTTCAAATCTCCGAGGTACAAAACCATACCTCGACCACCGTAGCCTTTGATAACTCCTCGAAGCTCCATGAGCCTTTGTTCTACATCTTGCTTTGAAAGGTTTCTCAAAGTTGATAAGTTGAACAAGCTTGTGAATTGCATATACCTTAAAATTCCTTCCACTTCACCGGTTTCGATCTTGCTCATAACACCATTAGCTACTGCCTCAGATGCGGACAAAGTTTCTCCAACTATCACAATGCTTCTAACTTTCTTGTTCATCAAGGTGTTGACAACACTCAGAACATCATCATTTTCAAACTGGTTTATCTGTCTGATCTTCGACGTAGCTTCGTACTGACTCGAGGACGATGCATACTTAGACACATTCAAAGCTAGAGGTTTGGATCTAATTTCCTTAATATTTTGAGTGCAGAAGTCCATAGACACAACTTGCTCCACATTGTTCTTCACATGTGGACTAGAGAATCCAGCTTCCCTCATGACCCTACTGACACTAGGATCATCCAATATAGAAATCACAAGCTGCTCAATCTCAATCTTAAGAGCCAAAATGGGTTGCTGTTGGTTTTCAACACAGCCACGCCTCTGATGCGTCTGTGCACGCTTAAAAGCAGCAACTAAAGCATTAGAAAGGGAAGGATAATAAGCAGACATAGTCTGAGGTCCCAACAATGGACTAGACGCAGACGAAGGAAGTCTGTTTAATGCAACATTGAAACAAAGTTCCAAGGCCTTAAGTTGAAGTGGGTGAGAATGAGACTGAAGACAAGCTGTTCTTAAAAGACTAGTTGGAGAAGCTAGCATTGCACTAGCAACATGAAGAGGTGTAACTTGGGCATGGCCTCGACGTCTAGCTAGACTTATCGCTAACTTTACCAAGTTAGTTGCCTCAGAGTTAGAGGAACTGCTGATGCTACAAATCCCTATTCTCATCTTGGATGCTAGAAGTAACTAATAAGCTCGAAAACTCGAAAGACTGTTGCGAAGACGGATGATGAACTGAGTGATATATGGGATGTGGGTTTAGCATGCAAGAGAAAGTTTCAAGTGAAGTTGTAATGTGTTGAATGAGGTGAGGATGGAGTTATATGGAGAAGAAGTGAAGTTTGTACCTTTCTTGTAAGATGGGGAAGATTTTGGCTTTGTTGGTAGAAGAGAAAGGCATATGCATAATGATTTGAGGTAGCAAAATGTTGGATAGTTAAAGACTTGGAAATCTTATTTTACCAAAGTGTTAAAGTTGTACATATTTTATTATGATCAAATGATGAATGGCTTTTGTAATTAATTTCTCATTAATGATGTGCTAATGCTAATTTGATCACATACAAATTGAGTTAGTGCTATCAAAACTGAAAAGCATCTACATTCTAAATCTTGAAATGGGTATGAATCTGGAAAAAGAGATCAAAATGCAAGATATCCTTCATTTCAGTGTCAATATTTCATATGCTTCGAATGGATCGTTTAGGTAATGAAGATGATGGGTTAGTTTAAGGAGGTTGATAGTTTGAAATGGGTACTAGGGAGATGGATTTGGAGGCAAGTTTTCGATCGATCGGAAAAGGCGAAAAGAAGAAAAGAAAAAGCAATAAAGGAAAAGGTGGTAAAGAGTGGAATGCAGCAAAAACAGAGAGAATAAAGAGAATAGAGTGAAGAAGGTCTGTCGGTTTGAAAGGATGAAAATGAAGAAGTTAAGAGAGTGAGTTTCAGTCACTGACTGATCCTTGTTTTTAAATCTTCTTGGATCTCAAACCCTAAATAAAATGACTTGACCATCTTTAACTTGAGCTCAAGAATGGATGAGAATATTGTATGGATCAAGTTTTGAGATAATACGAATCAATACTTATGTATCAGAAACACTTTAGCATTCAAGCTAAAGCTTCTGCTTTGTGCCGATGATGAGACAAAGACCAACTTTTATTAAGTAGAAACAAAAGATACAAGAGCTCAAGGTTGTTGGCGTGTACAAGAGCTTTCTTAAATAAATTATAGAAATACGTCACCATGACCATATCTTACAATAAGTAACAACATAAAATAAGTGTTGGTTTGTAAATACTAAATAGTATAGATAATGCGAGACAGATTAATATTAAATTTCATAAAAGCGATATAATGTTAAATGATTATATTTTAATTATTTA